>CM067357.1:59469943-59494443 GCA_034190875.2 Urechis unicinctus | reverse complement strand
ATGTTTATTTCGTACTCAAGGTACCTGCATAAACAATAACTGTGATACATAAATTTAAACTATAGTGCTACATTCAACGGAAAAAGAGATAAAAAACTGTTACGATACTAAAATATCTTGTATCATCAAATAAATCATTTCATCGTCAAATTCATCAATCATAATTTCATTGTTTTTAACACAAAACAATGTATTTAAGATACAGACCAAAGCATTCTGTTCATCTGTTAACGAATCTTTCTTGATAATCTGTGTGATATTGAACCCCACCTCATTATGTACATTGATGTTGTATTTGTGTCTTAGGTAAGCAATATTGCGACCCAAAGGTGAAAGGGCATTAGAACAAGCATGTTTGATCACATACTTAACTACTGCGTTGTCACTGTGATTCATTTGGACAATCATTTTCAGCGTTTTAATGCATAAGGAAACGCTAATGTGTAGTTGGCCACTTAATGGCCCCAGTACCCAAGTATGCGAAGCAATTGGAAGGTTGAGTATTCGCCTAACAGCCTTATTCCACTGAACACATATTTTTCTATAACCATCAGAATCAATGGTCCATAACTGGGAACCATAAAAACTGCAGCAATAGGAATTGAATAATTTACACAATGTGTTTTTATGCAACTCTCCAAAGTTCCCCATCATTTTGTTAAAAGCAACATTAAACATAGAACATTTTGATGTGCAATCACTAAAATCATTCAACTTGTTATCAATGACGTTCCCCAAGTGTTTAATAGATGTAGCCCATTCAATAGTAGAGCCATACAATATCACCTTATCAAATTCATTGACTGCCCTGCCATATTTTATGCATTTTGTTTTCAAAGGATTAAAAACTACATTATATTCATTAGCAAATCGTTCACATATTTTCAACATATTGTTCAGTGCAATGAGACTTGGACTGAGTAAGGTAATGTCATCAGCATAACCAAGCGCACCAATATATTCGCTGCCTATATGACAGCCTAGTCCAGACTTTTTTAACCTTTGTATCAGCTCATCAATGTACACAGTAAATAATATCGGTGATATGACACCACCTTGCTTAACACCGTTTGATACATGACACTCTTTTGATAAGCATGCATTCCATTCAACAGATATAGTCTGTCTCGAATAGCTATCCATAAGAAACCTAACTATAAGCGGAGGCACTTTACGCTGCAATAGCAATTTGAATAATTTTCCATAATGTACCCTGTCAAAGGCTTTACTAGCATCTAACAGACAACTAAAAACATCACTATTTCTTTGTGTATAATAACTAATTGTTTCTTTATACACAGTCGTGCAAAGGATTGTAGAATGCCCCTTTTTGAAGCCAAATTGAAGATCAGACGTACATAAAACATTGCCATACAGCTTAAGAATTATCATATCTAAAACTTTGCAAATTGAACTACATAATGCAATTCCCCTGTAATTATCACTACAACTTAATGATGATCGCATATCTTTTGGTATCGAAACAATCGTTGAATTTAATAAATTATCAGCTGTATGGCCATGTGAAATCATAGCATTGAACAGTTTACATAGGAGACCAGCAAGTTTGGGCGTCCCGTTAATCAAATGATCAGAATAAAGCTCACGATTGCCATCGCTTTTGTTACTCTTCAACTTTCCTATACATTCAGATAAAACAGATGATGTAATAACATCATATCTTGCACTGTCATAACTAATACCAGCATTAACCGCTTTCATCACATCACGCATTTCATTATCGTTTGTGGGAACACTATTGAATAACGCCGAGTATTTATCAAGAAAAAGGTTTGCAATAGGCACTGGTCCACTTGCATTATCTACCACAGTAGGTACACTCTTACAGTTTGGATTGATCTTTTTTAGTTCACGCCAAAAGTCTGTATTACTACATGCGTTTTCAGCCAGCTTTGCCTTCTTTATATCGAACTCATTTTTTTGGGCTGCGCGTATGGCATAATGATATTTATGACGTGACTGCTTCATTATGTCATACACAGTGCCTTTGTTAGGTTTGCCACACTCAATCCAAATCCAATGCCAGAAAAGTGATCGTTCTTTCTCTGGTTTTACAATCTCTAACCATCCCGCAATTTCCTTGAAACAGGCTTCTTTGACGGAATAGTTTCTTTACCAGCTTGAGTACAACAGCCAACAATTGATTTACAAAATGCATCAATAGCGGTTTTGTGATTGCTATCACGGCACCGCTTATCGGTGCATTGGAAACACAGCATGCGATACAGACACACCATCTAGCAAAATATCCAATTCACTCTTGTACCGATTAACATCTACCTCTGTTGCCTGACTCCACAATAGCCGATCATCACGCAAGAATCCCTGACTATCTGTAGACATAACGTTGTCAATATTTACATCTATTGTGATGAATATAGCATTATGATTTGACGGGTTTGTTGGGTCACGAATAACATTACTGCATAGCACCTTACTGAAAACATTATCACTAACTAGAAAATGGTCGATACAAGACATCTGATTTAAAGCAAAATTAGTATATGTATAATCTTTTGAGGAGTTTTTACTGTTCCAAGAAACCCTCATACAATTTCTCTCCATAAAGTCATTCAATTTGTAGTACAAAATTAATTTTTTACCTCAAAAATTATTTAAACTACAAAATGATTAACTTTCTCTCTTTTATACATGTAAGTTATTGATAGTGCTTGATTATTTTCATTTCATAATTAGATTGATATGAAATACACTTACCAGTAATTGATCCTGGCTGTTAACATGTAGCACATTTTCATTCTCAGTTTTATCAAAGCTAACTCCAACATCGTTCAATTGGAGTATGCACCCCATGGCTATCTCTGTGTAGGCCTTCTCGTTCCAAAGCTTCACGGCCACTGATCCGACTTCATCTTTTATAACTAGCCTTCTCACTTTTTTTCCCCGTAAAGCCATTTCACCCTGTCAATATTGTCAATCAAAAAATCAATAAACAATAATAAAGACAAGTCTCTACTGCCATTCTTAAATAAACCTAATAAAAGTATTTTAAATGAATCGGCCCAAGCTTGCAAAATAAGTAAGTACTAATTGTAATGAAAAATTATATTAAACAAGAAATGAACATAAACTGACAATTAAATTCATGTTTCACGATAAACATAAACAAGTTAATTTACTAGGTATTTGTTCTACTACTTATGTTTACTTACAGACTGATTGTAATCCCTGCATAGGATAATTTTCTCTTTGAAGGAAATGACTTGACGTCTGCCGACGGTTGAAGTCGGTTAATTCAGGACGACAACCCCCCCTCTTCTTATACCTTTTCAGGCACTGCACTGCACCCACATCTACGCATGAACATGCAAAAATAATAATCAAACAGCTTAATCATTTTCATGAAGAATATTATGTAGCAGTATCAATGATTTTAAATATATTTTAAAACACACAAAAATGTGTTCACTTTGCCCTGTTTTTACCTAAAAACTTTGTCTGCTCGGAGAACGATGACCAAACCATCATCTTTCTTTCTGTACTGTGACAGCAGTAACTTCTTCCCCATTTCAAAATGCATAAACTGAGCCGAATCGTACACTTTTACCTTGGTAAACTCGTCGCCGTGTTTCAACACGACAACTTTAACCGCTACCTTTTTTCCCTGGTAGCTGGTGTAAGTAAATGGTGGCATGTCAGCCACCACCAATCCTGTCAGCTTGGTCGTAATGATGGGTGCTACTTCCATTTTCCATAATAAGACATTGCATTTAACAAAAATGATATATAAAGTGTAACCAATTCGTTGCATAAAACAACCTGTGTTAATATACGAAACTAAAACGAAATGAAAATTTGAAAACAAAAATTCATGGATACAATTGAATTGTTAACAATGGTCACAAGAGCATTGAACGGCAACAGTTCGAGAATTTCATTTAAGTGAACATCATCAAACGCAGATGTGCGTTTGTCAACGTCACAATCTAATTCATTGTCATCAAGAAGGAGGGTGAGTTTCTCACCCTCCCCACAAATGCCAATCAACAGACTTTCAATTTCCTGGTTTGGTGGCTGCTCACATATCTACACACAGCAATATATCAAATAAATTGAAAAGTCTAGCCAAAGTCCTGAACTACAAAACCTTATTCTCCCCGAACATTGAACATGTGCATTACATATACACGGCAATATATTGAATAAATTGTTGAGCGAAAGTCCTGAACTACAAAATATAACTCTCCAAAAACATTTGCTTTACATCAAGTATTTTACTTGATCGTATAAATAAATTCCACAACATTAATTATATTTAATAAGGTATCAATTTGTAGTACAAAATTAATTTTTTACCTTAAACATTATTTAAACTACAAAATGATTAACTTTCTCTCTTTTATACATGTAAGTTATTGATAGTGCTTGATTATTTTCATTTCATAATTAGATTGATATGAAATACACTTACCAGTAATTGATCCTGGCTGTTAACATGTAGCACATTTTCATTCTCAGTTTTATCAAAGCTAACTCCAACATCGTTCAATTGGAGTATGCACCCCATGGCTATCTCTGTGTAGGCCTTCTCGTTCCAAAGCTTCACGGCCACTGATCCGACTTCATCTTTTATAACTAGCCTTCTCACTTTTTTTCCCGGTGAAGCCATTTCACCCTGTCAATATTGTCCAACAAAAAATCAATAAACAATAATAAAGACAAGTCTCTTCTGCCATTCTTAAATAAACCTAATAAAAGTATTTTAAATGAATCGGCCCAAGCTTGCAAAATAAGTAATTACTAATTGTAATCAATTATCAAATTATATTAAACAAGAAATGAACATAAACTGACAATTAAATTCATGTTTCAAGAAAAACCATCACAAGTTAATTTACTAGGTATTTGTTCTACTACTTATGGTCACTTACAGACTGTACGATTCCTGCATAAGATAATCTTCTCTTAGAAGGAGAAGACTTGACGTCGGCTGACGACACTATCTCAGATGTTGGTTTGTTCAACACCACAACCCCTTATTCTTTCATCTTCTCATCCACTGTACTGCACCCACATCTACGCATGAACATGAACAAATAATAATCAAACACTTAATCATTTACATGAAGAATATTATGTAGCAGAATCAACGAGTTTAAATATATTTTAAAACACATATAAAACACATGTACACTTTGCCCTGTTCTTACCTTAAACACTTTGTCTCCTCGAAGAATAATAATCAAACCATCATCTCTTTTCCTGTACTGTGACAGCAGAATCTTCTTTCCCATTTCAAAGTGCACAAATTGGGCCGGATCGTAAACCTTCACCTTCGTAAAGTCGTCGCCGTGTTTCAACACCGCAACTTTCACTGCTACCTTTTTTCCCTGGTAGCTAGTGTAAGTGAATGGTAGCATGTCAGCATGTCAGCCACCACCAATCCTCTCAGCTTGATCGTAACGATGGGTGCTACTTCCATTTTCTGCATCATATGACAATAAACATTGCATTTAAAAAAATGATATATTAAGTGTTACCAATTCGTTGCATAGAAACAACCTGTTTAGGTGGCTGCTCACATATCTGCACACAGCAATATAACAAATAAATTGAAAAGCCTAGCCAAAGCTGAACTACAAAACCTTATTCTCCCCGAACATTGAACATGTGCATTACATATACACGGCAATATATTGAATAAATTGTTGAGCGAAAGTCCTGAACTACAAAACATAACTCTCCAAAAACATTTGCTTTACATCAAGTATTTTACTTGATCGTATAAATAAATTCCACAACATTAATTATATTTAATAAGGTATCAATTTGTAGTACAAAATTAATTTTTTACCTCAAAAATTATTTAAACTACAAAATGATTAACTTTCTCTCTTTTATACATGTAAGTTATTGATAGTGCTTGATTATTTTTCATTTCATAATTAGATTGATATGAAATACACTTACCAGTAATTGATCCTGGCTGTTAACATGTAGCACATTTTCATTCTCAGTTTTATCAAAGCTAACTCCAACATCGTTCAATTGGAGTATGCACCCCATGGCTATCTCTGTGTAGGCCTTCTCGTTCCAAAGCTTCACGGCCACTGATCCGACTTCATCTTTTATAACTAGCCTTCTCACTTTTTTTCCCCGTAAAGCCATTTCACCCTGTCAATATTGTCAATCAAAAAATCAATAAACAATAATAAAGACAAGTCTCTACTGCCATTCTTAAATAAACCTAATAAAAGTATTTTAAATGAATCGGCCCAAGCTTGCAAAATAAGTAAGTACTAATTGTGATGAAATTATATTAAACAAGAAATGAACATAAACTGACAATTAAATTCATGTTTCACGATAAACATAAACAAGTTAATTTACTAGGTATTTGTTCTACTACTTATGTTTACTTACAGACTGATTGTAATCCCTGCATAGGATAATTTTCTCTTTGAAGGAAATGACTTGACGTCTGCCGACGGTTGAAGTCGGTTAATTCAGGACGACAACCCCTTCTTCTTATACCTTTTCAGGCACTGCACTGCACCCACATCTACGCATGAACATGCAAAAATAATAATCAAACAGCTTAATCATTTTCATGAAGAATATTATGTAGCAGTATCAATGATTTTAAATATATTTTAAAACACATAAAACATGTTCACTTTGCCCTGTTTTTACCTAAAAACTTTGTCTGCTCGGAGAACGATGACCAAACCATCATCTTTCTTTCTGTACTGTGACAGCAGTAACTTCTTCCCCCATTTCAAAATGCATAAACTGAGCCGAATCGTACACTTTTACCTTGGTAAACTCGTCGCCGTGTTTCAACACGACAACTTTAACCGCTACCTTTTTTCCCTGGTAGCTGGTGTAAGTAAATGGTGGCATGTCAGCCACCACCAATCCTGTCAGCTTGGTCGTAATGATGGGTGCTACTTCCATTTTCCATAATAAGACATTGCATTTAACAAAAATGATATATAAAGTGTAACCAATTCGTTGCATAAAACAACCTGTGTTAATATACGAAACTAAAACGAAATGAAAATTTGAAAACAAAAATTCATGGATACAATTGAATTGTTAACAATGGTCACAAGAGCATTGAACGGCAACAGTTCGAGAATTTCATTTAAGTGAACATCATCAAACGCAGATGTGCGTTTGTCAACGTCACAATCTAATTCATTGTCATCAAGAAGGAGGGTGAGTTTCTCACCCTCCCCACAAATGCCAATCAACAGACTTTCAATTTCCTGGTTTGGTGGCTGCTCACATATCTACACACAGCAATATATCAAATAAATTGAAAAGCCTAGCCAAAGTCCTGAACTACAAAACCTTATTCTCCCCGAACATTGAACATGTGCATTACATATACACGGCAATATATTGAATAAATTGTTGAGCGAAAGTCCTGAACTACAAAATATAACTCTCCAAAAACATTTGCTTTACATCAAGTATTTTACTTGATCGTATAAATAAATTCCACAACATTAATTATATTTAATAAGGTATCAATTTGTAGTACAAAATTAATTTTTTACCTTAAACATTATTTAAACTACAAAATGATTAACTTTCTCTCTTTTATACATGTAAGTTATTGATAGTGCTTGATTATTTTCATTTCATAATTAGATTGATATGAAATACACTTACCAGTAATTGATCCTGGCTGTTAACATGTAGCACATTTTCATTCTCAGTTTTATCAAAGCTAACTCCAACATCGTTCAATTGGAGTATGCACCCCATGGCTATCTCTGTGTAGGCCTTCTCGTTCCAAAGCTTCACGGCCACTGATCCGACTTCATCTTTTATAACTAGCCTTCTCACTTTTTTTTTCCCGGTGAAGCCATTTCACCCTGTCAATATTGTCCAACAAAAAATCAATAAACAATAATAAAGACAAGTCTCTTCTGCCATTCTTAAATAAACCTAATAAAAGTATTTTAAATGAATCGGCCCAAGCTTGCAAAATAAGTAATTACTAATTGTAATCAATTATCAAATTATATTAAACAAGAAATGAACATAAACTGACAATTAAATTCATGTTTCAAGAAAAACCATCACAAGTTAATTTACTAGGTATTTGTTCTACTACTTATGGTCACTTACAGACTGTACGATTCCTGCATAAGATAATCTTCTCTTAGAAGGAGAAGACTTGACGTCGGCTGACGACACTATCTCAGATGTTGGTTTGTTCAACACCACAACCCCCCCTTATTCTTTCATCTTCTCATCCACTGTACTGCACCCACATCTACGCATGAACATGAACAAATAATAATCAAACACTTAATCATTTACATGAAGAATATTATGTAGCAGAATCAACGAGTTTAAATATATTTTAAAACACATATTTAAACATGTACACTTTGCCCTGTTCTTACCTTAACACTTTGTCTCCTCGAAGAATAATAATCAAACCATCATCTCTTTTCCTGTACTGTGACAGCAGAATCTTCTTTCCCATTTCAAAGTGCACAAATTGGGCCGGATCGTAAACCTTCACCTTCGTAAAGTCGTCGCCGTGTTTCAACACCGCAACTTTCACTGCTACCTTTTTTCCCTGGTAGCTAGTGTAAGTGAATGGTGGCATGTCAGCCACCACCAATCCTCTCAGCTTGATCGTAACGATGGGTGCTACTTCCATTTTCTGCATCATATGACAATAAACATTGCATTTAAAAAAATGATATATTAAGTGTTACCAATTCGTTGCATAGAAACAACCTGTTTAGGTGGCTGCTCACATATCTGCACACAGCAATATAACAAATAAATTGAAAAGCCTAGCCAAAGTCCTGAACTACAAAACCTTATTCTCCCCGAACATTGAACATGTGCATTACATATACACGGCAATATATTGAATAAATTGTTGAGCGAAAATCCTGAACTACAAAACATAACTCTCCAAAAACATTTGCTTTACATCAAGTATTTTACTTGATCGTATAAATAAGTTCCACAACATTAATTATATTTAATAAGGTATCAATTTGTAGTACAAAATTAATTTTTTACCTCAAAAATTATTTAAACTACAAAATGATTAACTTTCTTTTATACATGTAAGTTATTGATAGTGCTTGATTATTTTCATTTCATAATTAGATTGATATGAAATACACTTACCAGTAATTGATCCTGGCTGTTAACATGTAGCACATTTTCATTCTCAGTTTTATCAAAGCTAACTCCAACATCGTTCAATTGGAGTATGCACCCCATGGCTATCTCTGTGTAGGCCTTCTCGTTCCAAAGCTTCACGGCCACTGATCCGACTTCATCTTTTATAACTAGCCTTCTCACTTTTTTTCCCCGTAAAGCCATTTCACCCTGTCAATATTGTCAATCAAAAAATCAATAAACAATAATAAAGACAAGTCTCTACTGCCATTCTTAAATAAACCTAATAAAAGTATTTTAAATGAATCGGCCCAAGCTTGCAAAATAAGTAAGTACTAATTGTGATGAAATTATATTAAACAAGAAATGAACATAAACTGACAATTAAATTCATGTTTCACGATAAACATAAACAAGTTAATTTACTAGGTATTTGTTCTACTACTTATGTTTACTTACAGACTGATTGTAATCCCTGCATAGGATAATTTTCTCTTTGAAGGAAATGACTTGACGTCTGCCGACGGTTGAAGTCGGTTAATTCAGGACGACAACCCCTTCTTCTTATACCTTTTCAGGCACTGCACTGCACCCACATCTACGCATGAACATGCAAAAATAATAATCAAACAGCTTAATCATTTTCATGAAGAATATTATGTAGCAGTATCAATGATTTTAAATATATTTTAAAACACATAAAAACATGTTCACTTTGCCCTGTTTTTACCTAAAAACTTTGTCTGCTCGGAGAACGATGACCAAACCATCATCTTTCTTTCTGTACTGTGACAGCAGTAACTTCTTCCCCATTTCAAAATGCATAAACTGAGCCGAATCGTACACTTTTACCTTGGTAAACTCGTCGCCGTGTTTCAACACGACAACTTTAACCGCTACCTTTTTTCCCTGGTAGCTGGTGTAAGTAAATGGTGGCATGTCAGCCACCACCAATCCTGTCAGCTTGGTCGTAATGATGGGTGCTACTTCCATTTTCCATAATAAGACATTGCATTTAACAAAAATGATATATAAAGTGTAACCAATTCGTTGCATAAAACAACCTGTGTTAATATACGAAACTAAAACGAAATGAAAATTTGAAAACAAAAATTCATGGATACAATTGAATTGTTAACAATGGTCACAAGAGCATTGAACGGCAACAGTTCGAGAATTTCATTTAAGTGAACATCATCAAACGCAGATGTGCGTTTGTCAACGTCACAATCTAATTCATTGTCATCAAGAAGGAGGGTGAGTTTCTCACCCTCCCCACAAATGCCAATCAACAGACTTTCAATTTCCTGGTTTGGTGGCTGCTCACATATCTACACACAGCAATATATCAAATAAATTGAGCTGTGATTGGTTAATCCGGGGCTTGGGGTAATTCGGAGCTTTAATTGGAGATCAAACGGGTCTAAATTAATTGTTAAGGGAATTGACGGGACTTGGATGTTTTCATCAAAGGATTGGGTTTGGTTAAGGGCTATATAATTTGGAAACTGACCCGTACGGAACTTAAAAGGGATTCTAAAGGTTTATGTAAATTGGGCAACAATTAATCTGGTACGAGTGAAAAGGGATGAATTTCATTTGCCTAAATTGGTTTAGTGTTGTCTCGAGTGGCCGAAAGGTTGTAAATCTAACTTTAACTTTTGGGGTGTTGCGGGGTGGGGGGGGGGGGGGGGGGGTTTGGGTGGAAAAGATTAGAGGTGGTGTGTGTATGTGTTTGCATGTGCATGCGTGCATGTATGCGTTTGTTGGGGGTGAAATATGCACTTCCTCTGTAAAAGGACACTCCGCTGTCCTTGTGATTTACATTTGTGTGTGAGTTTGTTTGAGCGTGCCAGTAGCCTACATTATAGACATAACAATATACACATACAAATTCGAATCGGAATATTACATATGACGCATAATATAAATATACAATAGCAATGTGAAAGATACATTTTCAACAAAAGATAGCATTGAAATCGTAAAGGTGTCAATTAGTTAATCACAGTTGAACATATAGCTATTTTCAAATAAATTTGTTAACGGTAGCACAGTCTTCCAGATACATATATTGATTACAGTCATGCTATAAACTAAATAAACCGATAAGCGACACGATTGTTTTCTGTAACTAAAAGGGGGTGCGCAATTTCGTTTTCTAAATTTAGGCATACTTTACCTACAAGGTGTCACGAACGGCTTAACATTAATTCATGAGCCATGAGTGATAACCAATATAATGGATGCTGCTACCAAAGTGTTATAATTGCTAGTAATAAAAGGAGGCTTGATAGTATGGTGTAACAATAATAGAATATTAATAACTGTCTAGTACATAATAAAAATTTCTCTCATAAACTGTGAATTGTACTTAAATCATTACAATAACATGCGTTAACGGTACCTCTTTGTCACCTTGTATTATAGTATTTGGTTTCATCTTCATCTATAATCGTGTGTCTTCATGGACAATACATTAAGATACATAAAATCATTCTGAGCCGTCGCTCTACATTGTAATTTTTCAAGGTGGTCCGTTAGACCAAATGACAAGGTACATTTTGTTAACATCATAACTACTGATCAGACCCACAATGGAAGAAATGTATAATTTACTTCTCACTACTAGTAATTGTAATCCACAATAAATAAAAGAAATAAATAATATATAAAAGAACTGTCAATCATTTTAAATAAATTTCGATCACTATATACGCATTACTCCTACTTCTTTCATCTAACATTAATTCATCTATATTTCTTTCATTATATTTAGGGATTTTCATATCGTAGTATACAATCAGAAGCGTCTAAAAATATATCAATCACATAACAAAGCATTATATTTACTGTCAATTATGATATACAAAATATAGAAATAACCTTCAATTTGCTTGTCTCTGTGTCCGGTGTTCCTTGCTTGTCGTCATCTGGTAGGCCTCGATTATCCTCCTCGTCACTGGAGTGTCATTCTTGTGTTTGCACTGTCCAATTCGGCCACTTGAATTTCATTCTTTGGGCGAGCGGAATTCTTTTTCCCGTTCGTGTGGCACTCCATGCTCGAAGATGGGGTGAGGGCGGGTGACTAATGTTCTTAGAGGATTGCTCTGTTTCCAAACTGTAGATGCACTCCTATGGGGGTCGATGAAAATGATGCGCCGTTATTCGTGGTGAACTTTGACGATCAGCCTAAGCGTGATCGGGCCGGACTCTTCGCCAATTAAAACCGGGGATTACGATAGTTGTGTTGACCAGCTGGAAAGTGGTCAAACCGCAAATTCTCCACCAATTATGACCGGTTGGGTCATATGTTTGCGTCGGAAGTGATGAGGTATGAGAGACGATTATTCGTAAGTCGCCGACGTGATTGCAGATAGCTGAGGGTTGGAGTCCTGCTAGATAATACCCGAGACTTTGTACGAATTTCTATTTTCTTTATTTGGTCGTGGCTGACTGGCACGTTCGGGTTCTACTTCTGGTTCTTGTTGTGGGATGAATATGTCGAGTTGAGGAATCTGATGATAATTGTTTTGTGTGTCTGATGCTGTCGTATTTATAGTGAAGGTGCGGGTGGCTTGATGTGGTGAGCTGTGATTGGTTAATCCGGGGCTTGGGGTAATTCGGAGCTTTAATTGGAGATCAAACGGGTCTAAATTAATTGTTAAGGGAATTGACGGGACTTGGATGTTTTCATCAAAGGATTGGGTTTGGTTAAGGGCTATATAATTTGGAAACTGACCCGTACGGAACTTAAAAGGGATTCTAAAGGTTTATGTAAATTGGGCAACAATTAATCTGGTACGAGTGAAAAGGGATGATGAGAGGTGGTGTGTGTATGTGTTTGCAAGTGCATGCGTGCATGTATGCGTTTGTTGGGGGGTGAAAGTATCAATGTGTATTACAACAATAATTCTTTACCTCAAAAATTATTTCAACTACAAGATGAATACCTTTCTCTCTTTTATACATGTAAGTTATTGATAGTGCTTGATTATTTACATTTCATAATTAGTTTGATATAAAATGCACTTACCAGCAATTAATCACTGCTATTGGCATGTAGCACATTGTCCTGCTCTGTCTTGTCAGAGCTCACTCTTTCATCATTTAGACGATCACCCGACAAGAGTCCAACTAATACTGTCTTTATTTGGCAATCGCATGGCTTATAAGGACATTCAAACCACGTGACATTAAAGACCAATATTACACAATAACATTTGAAATGCAACATGAGCTTGGTCATGACACCTCCCCCCTAAAAAGGGAGTGGACAATTTCTTCAAATCATTCACACAATAGTTAAATATTATCTGAGAATAATTTGACAATCAATAACAATCAACTTACAAATATTACAAAGAATTGGTAAGAATCAAGCATTGTCAATTTCATCATACAAATAGTAAACAATGTGAACTACTAGAATATTTCAAAAGAAGTATCACATCATAACGTATGAGAAATAAGACCTATTCGTGACAAATGATTATTAATAAAAAATCACAAAGAATAATTCATTGAATTCTACTCTGCACTAACATTTTGTGCACCTTTAATATAACTCAAACGACATCTATATCGCTGCAAAAGCAACGCCCATCATTATGTTCAAGCCAGCAAAAGCAATAGTATTTAAACACTTTGCTCAAATGAATCAGATGATCTCCCCAGCTATCTGAGAAGACAGCTATATCATCAATATAGCCACAGCTGTAACCTTGGTGGGGTTCTAACAGCATGTTTATGAGTCTCTGAAACTGTCCACTGATAACAACCCGAATGAGTAACAAAGGCCGTTTTTTCTTGACTTCTTTCTTCAAGAGGTATTTGCCAATACCATTTTGTCAAGTCTAAAGTTGTTATAAACCTTGACTTTCCGATCTTGTAAACAAGATCATCAACATTAGGCCTAGGGAATGCATCTGACACAGTTCCAGAATTTAAATATTTGAAATCAACACAAAGTCGGACCCCAGAATCTTTTTTCGTGACACACACAACTGGGTGACAAAATGGACTGTTGGAATGCACTATCATACCATACTCAAGTAATAGCTGTATTTGACGATCCACCTCTTCGCGTAGAATCAAGGGTATGTGATATGGTGGCAAACGTTTGGGTGTAAAACCATCAACCAGTTTGATAGAATGACTTATCAGTTTGCAATGTCCAGGTTTCTCAATGATAATTGCTTGTGAAAATCAGGCTTCACATTTTTGGAGGTTTCATCAGAGTCAAACTCCGCACTTGTGGGGGCATATATGACCTCCCCAAAGTCCTCATCCTCCTCGTGGATAACACCCAGCACAGCAACCCGTCTAATAAACTTTCGCAGTTTATTTGCATGCAAATGGATGTGCTTTCCATTTTCTGTTTCAATTTCATAATTGTTGTTGGAAAGTTTTCTGGTGACAACTCAAGGACCAAGCCGTTTAGCAAAGAGCCTGTTTGTTGATGTAGGTGTGAAAACCAACACTTCCTCGCCAACATCAAATACCTTGTTTTTACATTTGCGATACCGATAATGCGCATAAGATAGTTGTTTTTTGTCAGCAAATTCTAATGCTTTGTCTACAGCTATCTCCAACTTTCGTTTCAAATCAAGCAAAGATTCACTTACAGGTTTAGAAATGCTGACTAACAAATCGTCATTCAGCCAAGTTTCACGTAATATCGCTAAAAGACCCCTTGGCAACCTGCCGTACATCATTTGAAATGGTTATACACCACGTGTTACATTAGGCGCTTCTCTGTATGCCCACAGTAAGAATGGAATCAACTTGTCCCAATTGCGAGGATGCTCACAGACAAAACTCTTCAACATAGAGTGGAAAATCTGGGATAACAACCTAACTGTTTCTCAAGCATGCATGCTAGTTCAGAAGTAAAATTTGTCCCACAATCAGAGACAATGGTTTTAGGTATTCCATTTCTAGCAAATATTTGCAACAAAGCCTCACATGTAGCTTTTGCTGACAAAGATGATAAAGGCACAGCTTCAGGCTATCTTGTTGTATAATCAACAACGGACAACATATACTTCTTTCCAGAAGCAGTTTTGGGTTCAATAGGACCAATACAGTCCATGTTTACCATTTCCCATGGACTCTCAGAACGTTGAATTGGTGTAATTGGGACATCGTCAGATTGTTTCCTTTTTTATTTAAGCTGGCATTCTGCACAAGAATTTACGAATTCACATCTCTTCGTAATCCTGGCCACCAAAATGAATATCGAATTCGTTGCATAGTCTTTTTTATTCCCAAATGAGCGGACCAAACTGATTCATGAGCTTGTAGCATCACTTGTTTTCTCCGCTCAAGGGGCACCACTAGTTGTTAGACTCGTTCACCCAGAACGTGCCCCTGTGGGTCCGGGGGTAGAATAGGCCCACTGTATTCTCCTGCATGTCGTAAGAGGCGACTAATAGGGGGCAACCAGTAGGCCGTGGGTTGCGACTTGTGTCGGTGGACAATGGGCTCCTGGTGGTTGAGCGGAGCGGCCCTTTTGTGGGCCATATCTTTAATATGCCACTCGGGCCCGGATTTCACCTAGACGAGAGGCTGGAATGGCCTGGTTCACTCAATCGGCTGGTAGCCCCAGGATAATCGTTTCCATTTTTATCTTTTCCATATCCATTTTCATTTATCCTAGAAGGCGGCTGCTTAATCAGGTCAATCTCATCTATTAATTTTTCTTGGCACCATATAACACATACGTGTTAGTGTGCCGTTAAACCCTATTCTCACTCACTCACGTTCACCTAGAACGTGATCAACGTGGAACAAAACTCCCCTATCAGTGACGTTACTAAATATTTTAACCAACTTGCATGGTTCCAACTCACTTTTATGTTTGAGTCTACTTTCTAAAGCAAGCCTTGCTTCCCTATCTTCGTCTAACCGTAACCTCATTAGCTCAAGCTTGTTCATTTCAAACATCCTAGCTTCTCGCTCAGCATCGAGTTGCATACGTAACATTTCTAATTTAGTCTGGACATCAAGTTCATAATTTTCAGACTTCAAATACTCTGGATTTAAAGTTCCCCCTGATTTTAATTTCACTGTTATTTGAACCAGACTTTCTCTGTCGAGTTTATCAACCTCGTCAGATGATACACCCACCTCGACTAACCACGTGTTATAATACTATTTTGGCTCATACCTTCTTAAAAAGCCTCCCCCTTTAATTATCAGCACGAGAGCCCGGGTTACATCACACCACTCTTTGGGAGGGGTGTAACCCTGATTTCAGCAATCCTCACAGCAAGCGAGTTCACCCTCCAAGTGGACTCGTCGTGTCACGTGGGGATTGTCTTAGCCTGGCCTATCATGTGGACCCTTTATAAGGTCCACAGATGGGTCAGTCACAGAGAGATCATCTAGTCAGAGAAACGATTCGGACCGCGAGATTCCAGGGAGCTTCATTGTTGAAATCTGAATAAACAAAATAAGCATCTCTACTTCAGGACTCGCGTTAATTTCCTCTGGCTAGTCCCCACTCCAGCAACTACAGGCAGTGAGTAACAGTACTATAACGAAGAGCGTGCATAAGCAAGAAGGCTAAGAAATACTAGCTTTACATTTTGGTGGAGAATCCGGGTAGTTGGCGACTTCCACTGTCGTCAACGCGCACATCTTCCCGCCGCTTACACGCTCTTAAGTTAGAGAAGAAAGCTGACAATTGCCACACACGCCGAGAGAAGAGACACGAGGCTGCAAGCTACGACGCGATCATGATCCAGGGCAACGGCAGCGTACACCGGCCTCTTCCACTCGACTCAACTAAGGCGTACTAGCGACCTGGCGCTATCAAGACATCGGAGATGACGACCTCATACCCCCCTTTCAGCTTCTACCACTGGTAAGTACCTCACTCATATAATTCATTGAAATAAGTTCACTGTAAAAGTGATAGTGCTCATTCGAACCTTCCCTCGCGCATAAGTACCTCCTCCACACAAAACACCCCTCCCGCTATCGCCTTAATTTTAACCTCCCGCATCCGACAAACCTTATTATGCAAGGACGGGAAACGAGAAATTTGAGGTCAAATATCCTCCATATTCAAATCAAATTAAGTATTTAATATTATGTTTGTTGGCGAACAATACGAGTGGGTCGTCGAGGACGCAAGTATGTGGCGCGGAAGATGAGCATTACCAATTTTGAAACAAATAACGAATTATGTCTACCTAGCCTCATTGATTCATTTTCATAGTATTCTTCGTACATATTTCCCTTTTTAGAAGTTTTTCCAACTAATGTCATATTATTTTTAGCCATATTCTATCTTTTCAGAACAGGACACCTATATTAATTTTATATGCATAACCATTTTTACTTGCAATTTTTTCACACATGATTTTCACACGCATGTTTCATTCATTATTCCAACCATATAACATTTTACCAACGATACGATCTCAACCACGTGTCAAACGCATTCAAACGCATGAACCTGACGGTTAGACAAATTCAAATTATCAAGGCGAACTCAGGAACCAACTAAAGTGTCAAAGATAACAAGCCGTGAAATTCAAATTTTGATCAGTCCAATTTAAGGCTTTAACAGTCAGCCCGTATACGAATGATTAAACATCCTGCACTCACACATTCACGCAGATAAGAGACCCTCATTTTGCGTCCGCCAATTATCAAGGATTACAGACTCCTTTGTAATTCCAATAAACACGGCGTATCTGAGGCCCAAGCTGCCACCCTTTAATTGCACCTAATTTAAGTCTCAAAAGGCAGTCTTCAAAGAGACATACACATTTGACGCTTAATCTCACACATCCTTTGCCGCCACACGAAATCCAGTAAACTGTGAGTCCAGGTTAAATTATAAGAAGACTTTTAAAACTTGTCTTCTTCCACGCAGCGCCAACTTGACACAATGATATCATCAATTATATTCACAATTATTTTGCCTCTATGTCTGCAGATAATAAGACAAAATCTTACAATAAGTGAAGTCAAATGCGCTATTATCGCACCGTCTGGCATATCATGCGGACACGCGTAAAATTAGCGACCCTTTATGTTACACATTACCCATAACGCTAATCTTATGTTATTCAAGTATATGCGGGGTATAATCTCATGAAGGAATCTGCAGCTTAGGGAAGACGTGCGTATTTATCAAATTATTAATGGAGAAGTATCGTAAACATTTAATTCTCAATACATATATACGAGTCGTGTATATTGATCTTCTCCCGCATGTACAACACATACAATTAAAGTGTCACATCGTTGTGTATCCGGACTTACATGTTAGATAGTGGTCATGTGCAACATATATATTCTTTGAGGCATAACTATTCTAAACAGTCTCACAGCAGCATAGCTTTCTTAAATACTATTTTGGGCAATAACCGTCACTCATTAACACGCACTCCAATCACTTTATGCAAAGCAATATACAATCATTCAAACACACCTCACACTTTGCTTTGCATAATACACCAACATTCATTTTGATGTTATAATATTACACAAAAGTTACATATTCACTCACACTTACACGCACACATTGAACACCCATGTTTTTAATATATCCTACATTACCCATAATCAAGACATACTGATCGCTGCCGTAAGTTCATTTGTTCCCAGGTATATTTACGCTATACAAGAGGGAGATATCGCCTTCATCCGACGCGCCAACACCTTGTAGTCAAAACTTAGTCTCCCTGACCAAGGATAAAGCGGAGACACACAACGGCACAACCAGGCGTCGGATTACGCACACCCCTCCCCTCAAGCGACACCTGGCGAACCCAATGCGGCAGCCCTCCTGATATTTCATCTTCAAGAAGCATCCAAAGAAATCCACAAATTTCAATAACTTTAACGGCATTAGTCCATTGTTCTTGTATATTTAATTATCATGACATAAGTTAAATACTTTCAAAATTAATAATTGAATTAGCTACAATAGGTTATTTTACTATTTTCACGGTTGTCAAGTATAGGCTCATCGCTTTTTCCCACTGGGTTTTAGTGCGGAGTAATACTGTGAAAATGTAATTAATGTCATAACGGCTAGATTATTCCATATTTTAATTCTTTCCATTTTATTGTAATATATTTATTTTAATACCATTTAGGCTAGCAAAATTAGATCATTTGAAAAATTATTGTAAACTTATATAATTACCTATTTTGTTATGGATATGTGCCAATGTCAAACAGTATTGGCGCATGTCCAAGCTACCCTGGGATCACCCAAAATTCAAAATCTAATAATATTGGGCTCGTGTCGTGCTGTCCCTTTACTTTATAACTCATATTCCAAATTCCATTTCATCAACCTTCAATTAGTTTAACAAAGTCAATTTCCAAAATTCAAGGGTAAATTCTAAATTTATTGAACAGTGGAAGTTCAACTTTATTATGGTTGGGGAGGATGTTATAATACTATTTTGGCTCATACCTTCTTAAAAAGCCTCCCCCTTTAATTATCAGCACGAGAGCCCGGGTTACATCACACCACTCTTTGGGAGGGGTGTAACCCTGATTTCAGCAATCCTCACAGCAAGCGAGTTCACCCTCCAAGTGGACTCGTCGTGTCACGTGGGGATTGTCTTAGCCTGGCCTATCATGTGGACCCTTTATAAGGTCCACAGATGGGTCAGTCACAGAGAGATCATCTAGTCAGAGAAACGATTCGGACCGCGAGATTCCAGGGAGCTTCATTGTTGAAATCTGAATAAACAAAATAAGCATCTCTACTTCTAATTTCCTCTGGCTAGTCCCCACTCCAGCAACTACAGGCAGTGAGTAACAGTACTATAACGAAGAGCGTGCATAAGCAAGAAAAGCTAAGAAATTCTAGCTTTACACACGTATATCACTTCTGGTATACAAAATTTTTGAACCAACATCCATATTTACACACACACATATAACTATCCAACATGTAACAGTAAAATGATTTCAAACAAATATGGGCTATTGAGTGAAAATAAAATTGACAAATAACTACTATAGCTATGCTCGTAGTCAACTACAATACACAGTAAAGTGGCCAACGCTCGTCTGACCACGTGCACAAAAGTAATAGTACTATGGCATTAATATCAATTTATCACAACTTTATGTAAATCTGTAATACCCGTTGTGTCTCGTTTTCCCCTCCGTCAACGAGTCCGGAAAATCTTAACACGTGGTTGTAGCGACTCCACGACTCCTGTCTCTCCTGCCGACTGATATGTGACGATCACCCGACAAGAGTCCAACTAACACTGTCTTTATTTGGGAATCGCATGGCTTATAAGGGCAATCAAACCACTTGACATTAAAGACCAATATTACACAATAACATTTGAAATACATCATGAGGTTGGTCATGACACACTTTATCATAATAAGTCACCAATCCATCCACATAACCATGTTTATAGCAGATATACCCCTCCTACATCTTTACCCTCTCATCTCTATACCACTCTCATCTCTTTACCCTCCTATCTACATATCCCTCTCATCTCTATATCCCTCTCATCTCTTTACCCTCTTATCTTTATATCCCTTTCATCTCTTTACACTCTTATCTTTATACCCTCTTATCTCTGTATCCCTCTCATCTCTATACCCCTCTCATCTCTTTACCCTCTTATCTCTATACCGCTCTCATCTCTTTACCCTCTTATCTCTATACCCCTCTCATCTCTTTACCCCTCTGATCTATATGCGCCTCCCATATCCCTTGCCGGTACTCAATAAGGTGAAACAATAAGGTGCTTATGGAATCTGCGCACATATCCAACATCTTATTATTACTTATTTCTTGTTTTTCTTATGGTGTCCCTCATTCTTGTGATCTACATGGAACCATGACCCCTGGGCATTTAAAATCGGCGTATGCTTTGAGAACTTCGTCTTTCAATAGTTGGATGATATCATTCATTGTTGTACCACCATTTTGGTACGCTTCACTTTTGGCTAGTAGCCATGACCTTTCATGTTCGGGTAGTGTCTTTCCCTTTACCATCGGTTTAGCAGTGGCCTGAACGAACATTAAAAATGATGCATTCACATTTAGAGACGCTAGCAACAATTATATCGTATAAATAACAAACAAATCAGTTACCCGGATCATTTGATCTACATTTTCAACTTCCCTTTCCAAGTCGACTAAATGTGTATGATCAAAGCCCTGGACCAAGCATGATTCACTCACCACTTTCTTCTGGGCATTCACTTGCATATTGCACACAACTTCCACTGGCCCCTAACAATAACACATACTTCTACCGTCTATGTCTACTTACAAATATCGACACAAAGTAGGGGATAATTGAATATAGGGGAATTGCGAGTGCAATTGCTGGAAAAGCACTATCACTTACCAGCTACTGCGGTGGATCTTGGTACGCTGAGTTTAGTGATGTCATAACCAGGTACTTCTGAAAATCAGAGGGTTACATGCATATGCAAATATAATCATCCAATATAAGGCAATATGATTAACTTCCCAAATATACCACAATAGCTGACCGAATTCGGCATCCTGAAGATCTCTTGGAATCAGTGATGTCTCCATAAGAATTTTCTTGAGGATAGAGGAAATGGGGACGTTTTTTAGTGTCGCCAGGCATTTATTATAATGCTTCTGTTGCACTGATGTGTTGTGCAGCATTAACTTCGCCAAGTCATTTTTGTCCCCCTCCGGCAGTAGGCCAGATACTATAGACGCTGCCATGTGGCGCAATTTGGTCATGGTAATTCTGGAAATGTTCAAATGATATTAAATCTTAAAGCTGTTTGAAATACTTGCCAAACATCAATCTTTAACTTCACATAATCACTTCACATCACAGACAGACAGTTAGGAACAGTTGCACATCATTAGAGGTGAAAAATATAATTGCCGGTGTGGGCAAGGTTAACATTATGACAACTTAGTCAACACAGCACTCTTTTCCTCACAATTTGTGGTTTTTATAACGGATGGAGCGTTTTATCTACTTATACCTTGTCATGAGACGAGTGAGATGCATCTGGTTCAGCAGCTGAGAAGGAGGCCTAACTGAAAAACAACTTTATCAGATAAGTTCTATTTTTCAAAACAATTAAGGATATCACTTGAGCCAAAATAAAGTAAGTAATTGTAGTATTCACATAAGACTTTACTGAAAACAACTATACTGCACAATGCAGTACAATGCAATTAATTTTATTAAAATAGCAGTTTGGGTTCAAAAGTTATGACATTTTGAAAAAATAACCATAATCGAAACTTCCTTTTTAAGAATTTCACAGGAGGCAAAGTTCGAGTTAAATATAAATCACAACACTGCTATAAAGAATTCAAAACACACTCATTGAGGTGTTATTACTTTTTTCTGTAGCTTAGAACAATACAAGGCTTATTTAAACAATGTATTTTTGCTTTAGCAGGTGTTGAAAATGATAAAATATAGCATTTGCCGCAAATAGGGATAGAGAAAAATGGCCTTGATGCCATTTTTGAAGGGCCCTAACATTATTATTTTTTGTATTGATTGACCCCAAATTGAGATTGTAATTGATATGAAACATACGCTCAATTTGTTTCAGAACATTATATTGACAATTGCAGGATATATTAAGGGGCAAACTTAGTCCCAGACCTTGTTTTGCAATTTTTTTGCAAATGTCAGGTTATAATTTTCTGTTCAATATTGATCAACTTAAGTGTTAGTCTCGTGTTTGCTCGTCTTTCCTCAATGTGCGCTAACGTTATTGGGTATAAATTCGTCAGCATGCTCTGACTCTGAAATAGAAAATAATATATCGTTACAGGAGATAAGTCCCTGGGTCTGTAGTGGCCCAGGGAACCTGCGGCCCTAGGAATACCATGGGGACTGAGGTCCACCATGGCAGCAGCAAACGTCCCGCCAAACCCCCTGATAGGTAATGGCGGGCATTATACAATGGAATTACCGAGGACTTATGAATAATCATGAAGAACTTATTACTTTACTCAACAAAAATAATGGTATTGCAGCCTGCCTTCAGGAAACATTTCTGAAGGCGGAAAATAGCTTGAAAGGCTATAAATCTTACCATAAATTTGGAGGCACTGGGGAACGAGCTTCTGGCGGCTCGTCCATTTTAATCAAGAATTTTATCCCCCAGAAAGAAATAGAACTCAATACAAACCTTCAAGCAGTAGCAGTAGATATAACCTTAAATAAGTCCATCACTCTTTGCTCCCTTTACTAACTGCCAAGCCAAAATTTTACACGAGGAGAACTGGACAACATCGTGGCCCAGTTGCCAGAGCCAGTTCTCCTCATGGGTGATTTTAATGCCTACAACTCTTTATGGGGCAATACATATGATGATGGAAAAGGCCAAATTGTAGAAGATTTTTTCATTTCTCACAATCTCTGCCTTTTAAATGACGGCTCAAATACATACATCCATCCAGGCTATGGCACACCCACCGCAATAGATCTTTCTTTCTCTTCTCCTTTTTTGTTTCTCGACCTTGCATGGGAAGTTGGTGTCGATGATACCTGTGGAAGTGACCACTTCCCCATTCTTATCCACCTAAACCCTCCGTTACCACCAGAGTCACCTCCAAAGTGGCAGCTGCATAAAGCAGACTGGCCCTCCTTTGGATCTCTGTGTGGGGTGGCTATCCACAGGGATAAGATGCAAGGGAGAGAGATACACACATCGATACATTTTGTGCTAAACTGCTTGAAATTGCCTCCAAAACTATTCCGAAGTCCTCGGCAAAGCCCAGGCGCATTCCAAACCCATGGTTTAACCAAGACTGCCAGGACGCCATCAACCACAGAAAAAAAAGGGCCCTTAAGTTATTTCAAACTCACCCAACCCATGCAAACCTGGCATCATTCAGGGCAGCGAGAGCGAGAGCTCGGCGGGTTGTTAAAGAAAGTAAAAAAAGAATTGATGGAAAACTTATATATCAAAATTAAACTCGAGAACATCAATCAAAAAAGACATGGGAAATGGTCCGCAAAATAAGTGGAAAAAACACCTCTTCCACTCCTTCTTACCTTCTTACACCAGGTGGTAATGAAGTAAAAAACAAACAAGAAATATCTAACATCATAGCGGACACAATAACCATGAATTCTTCCACTGCTAATTATACTGAAAGTTTCAAAGACAAACAGATTACTGAAAAAACAAAACTTAATTTTAGGTCAAACAACGAAGAAAATTATAATGTTCCTTTTACTTTAGAAGAATTGAAAGAATCTTTGAAACTCTGCAAGGACACTGCAGTAGGACCAGTCGATGTTCATTACCAACTACTTAAACATCTTCCAGAAGAGTTCTTGTATGTCTTATTAGACATATACAATCACATATGGAGC
>CM067357.1:59445141-59469843 GCA_034190875.2 Urechis unicinctus | reverse complement strand
TTGGCTTGTGATCGTTGGCAGAAAGTTAACACTGTTCACAAGGTTGATGTTGGTGAACTTCATCCCGTTCCAGTGCCAAATGTCATGGTCCAAATAGGGGTTGATATCACCAATCTGCCTAAAACAGAGAATAGTTATTGTTGTATTCTTGTGGCTATATACTACTTCTCCAAACGGCCTGTGACTCGACCATTGGAAGATAACACAGCAGAAAGTGCTGCAAAGTTTCTGGTTGATGACATCCTCTGTCGACATGGTTGTGTGGAAATACCAATTTATGATCAAAGAAGAGAGTTTCTTAACAAGACATCAGCTGAGATGCATAGATTAACTGCAACCAAGCAACATATAACGAGTGCTTGTGGAGCGTCAGAACCGCACTATCAAGGATTCAATCACAAAATACATTGAGGACCGTTCCAACTGGGTTGAATGTTTACCAGCAGTTCTGTTTGCGCATCAAACATTCTTCCACCAAACAGCAAGCTATGTTTCCAGTTGAACTCCAGCACAACCAAACTTCCAAACATATGGACCGCATGATTGCTTAAGTTGCCTCCAGCAATAAATCAGCACAGTCTATTCAAAAGGAACAAAATGACAAAAAAAGCACCGACAAGTGTTGGCGATCATGATATGCTCAATAATCTAGTACGCATGAACAGAAAAGGGGTAGGGCAGGCGGTTTACTGAGCGTCTTAACACTGTGGCAGAAGTTTGTGGCAAAACCACCTACCGACTGTCAGATCAAAAGAAAGTGCTGCAAAAGAAAGTAAACTCCACCAACCTCATTCGTTATGTTGAACAATCATCATCACCAATTAAAAAGCACAAAACCTGGGAAGGACCTCTGAGTGCCCAAGCTCCAGAACGGACAAAACTTCTTGAGAAGACCTCATCAAAACCTGTAGTTGATTCACTAGAGATCCCGGAATCCATATCTGTCGACTCCTTTAGTAACACGTGTTTGCGAATATTGGCAGATATTTCCTTCAAACGGCACACTAACACTTATGTGTTATACGGTGCCTTGAAAGGTGAATAGATTTAGGATAAATGGTAAAAAGAGAAAATTAAAAAGATGAAAATGCAACGATTATCATGGGGCAAGTTACCAGGTGATGAAAATAATAATCCCAAGGCATGACTCCACCAGTCGATTGACTGGACCAGGACATTCCAGCCGCTCGTCTAGGTGAAATCCGCACCTTAACGGTGTGTTGCAGATATGGCCCTTTCAAAGGACCTCACCACTAAATAACCAAGATCCTACTGTCCACCGACACGAGTCGCAACCCACGGCCAACAGGTTGCCCACTATTAGTCGCCTCTCATGACATACAGGAGGATACAGCGGGCCTTTTCTACCCCAGGCCCACGGGGAGATTTTTTAGACACAGTATATATTCCAAAAACCCGTTGTGTCATAAATTAACAGATGATTGGGAATGTCAGTAAACACTGCATAAAATATCATTGCATCACATGATATGTACTGATTTGCTTAATATGGTTAAAAATTAATTGTTTCAGGAAAGGAAGAAGTCTGAAGTTCATACAATGCGGAGGGAAAGGACAATCCTTATTTGAAAATCAGAACAAAAATTATGAACTAGCAGCATAAATGTCAGACAGCTGCAAGATTGATTTTTTAGACAAAACCATATCATTCTCTTACAACTGAGTATGCCGACACACATCTCCAGAGTAAAATATTTTAAAACAAATGTGTACAGATGATTACATCCATGTTGTGGCATAATAAATTTTATCTGCATTTTAGGAATTTGGATGCAGTTTTGCTTTGTATAACATTGTCTTTATATATTCCAAACATTAGCATTCCTAATAACAAGTGGCCTCTTATTGTCAGGGATGCCAACCATATTTTGTAAAAAAAGAGGAAAATTTTGCAATGGGGGCTGTAAAGGCCCCCTGCGAATGAATGGATCCCAATGGACCCTGGCGGGCCAACATCTGCGGATTTCCTCGATCAGCGGAGAATTGGCGTCCCTGTATTGTGTGTTGGTCACAATGCAGGTAATGGACAGTACTGGAGAGGGTCGCCAATGTGGCCAAGCCCAACTGGACCTATCACTCTTACAGTTGACACCCAATCCGATGAGAACCAGGTGAGTGTTCTTATAACAAGAGTTATTTTGTATTACCTTATCTAACCTTTATCATAAGTAAGATGTATGGTTTAATACGTGTGGTGTTATGGTCAAATATCACTTAACAAGTGGCCTCTTGTTGTGTGTTTGTCACAGTGCAGTTGATGGACTGTACCGACAACAACACCTCGTTTGTTCCTTAGAGAAGCAACTACCTACGGAAAGTGAGGTTCTCCTTGCCCAAAGTAAGGTTGGCACGAGGCCGACCCAAAGGCTCTGATAACTCAGTTATTGGTCTTCCTAAGAAAAGGCATAAACTAGGTACCTGCAGTGATAGGTATTTAACTGATATTTACAAGTAGCTGTCCTAATATGTTGGTCTATGCGTGTTGTGCTATGAGCAGGATTATAATGATATGATGGTGCTTGTCCACCACTATTAGTGCACCCCTACCCCCCAATTACTGCCTCATTCAAACATTCTGGATGGGAACAAATTATTTGAAATATTTTATTCCATTTTGGCTGGGCCAGATAAGGATTCATCTAACAGCAAGCGACGAAAACAAAGTGCAAGAGCCCAGACTAAAAACCAGAAACGCCACTAGAAGCCAGAGCAGACTGTGTCACAAGGTTTGTCCATCTTTTTAGAGAACTTGCCACAAGAAGTTCTTCACCAGTTACAGAAAGACCTAGCAGGAAAAGAGCTTCCATGGGAAACAAGTCTTAGTAGGATGTCCGAGATCCAGGTTCACATGTACAGTCTCTACAAAGACATGAGTGATGACAATTTAGAGGAACAGTTTGCAGAAATGATTGGTTTATTCACCAGGAGGATGGCTGCACCCGAGACACTGCCTAATGCAGAGACAGTGAAGATTGTCAGTGCTGTTTTGCTGAAGGCCTACCTAACAGCGTCTAATCCTCTTGTGCTGACAAAACACCTCCTCGATGAATGGCCATCTTTCTTAGACTCCTGGTCAAGATACAGGGGTATGACCTCAGCGTACAATACCGTCCAGGCCCCACAATGACATTGGTAGATACTCTGTCACGGTTCCCAGGAGACAACGATACTGAGATAATCCTTGATCAAAACTGTATCGTGCTGGATCTTATCAACTTCTCGCCAACCAAACGCAGAGACCTACAAGAGGAAACTGCACGAGACAAAACTCTCCATGAATTAAGCCAAATAATATACTCAGGCTGGTTTAACACAATGAAGGAACTACCTGCAGAACTGAGAAGTGATTGGCTTGCTATGGAAGATGGCATCATCCTCAAAGGCAGACAAATACTTATTCCGGAAACGATGCGCAGTGACATACTATCACAGTTACACGAAAGCGATCAAGGGGTTGAGAAGACCAGGAAACTAGCACGGGAAAGCGTTTTTTGGCCAAAGTTCAATGAAGACATCGAATAAATATGCAAACAGTGCAGTGAGTGAGAATAGGGGTTAACGGCACACCAACACGTATGTGTTATATGGCGCCTAGAAAGATTAATAGATAAGTTTGACCTGATTAAGCAGCCGCCTTCTAAGATAAATGGAAAAAAAGAGGGACATACAAGTGGATGATGTTGAAAAAGATAAAATGCAAATAGTATTCTAGGGCAAGTCACCACAAGCCGATTGACTGGACCAGGCTATTCCAGCCTCTCGTCTAGGCGAAATCCGGGCCATAGTGGTGTGTTGCAGATATGGCCCTCAAAAGGACCGCTCTACTCAACCACTTGGATCCCATTGTCCACCGACACGAGTCGCAACCCACGGCCAACAGGTTACCCCCTATTAGTCGCCTCTTACGACATGCAGAAGGATACAGTGGACCTATTCTACCCCCGGACCCACAGGGGGACTGAAATGGTCAAAGAAGAAGAGATTGTCGTCCTGAATCGACCAAGTTCCGAAATCGTGTCATCTGCAGATGTCAAGTCATCTCCAACAAAGAGGAAATTGTCCTATGCAGGGATTGTACGGTCTGTTAGTGAACAGAAATAGTAGAACAGATATGTAGTAATTTAACTTGGTTATGTTTATTGTGAAGCATGAATTTAATTGATAGTTCATATACATTTCTTGTGTGATATAATTTGAAATTGACTACAATTTCTACTTTCTGATTTTGTAAGCTTGGGCTGATTCATTTAAAATACTTTGATTTGGTTCATTTAAGAATGGGAGTAGAGACTTGGCTCTATTTCTGGCCGCAAATAGATTCAAACAAAGATTTGTTCATCTTTGTGAGCTTTCCGTAAGATGTATAATCAAACTATTACCAACATTGTTGAATTTGGATTGAACATTGTACACAAACGTACCACAGGAGGACTACCGCAGACCAATGGAGCCTTTTAAAACAAAACTCTGAAATATACCTTCCAGAAGATGGTTAATAATGACGTCTGTGGTTGGGAAGAGCAGTTCGCTCCCGCTCTGTTAGCATATCGCCTGCTAGGGTACGCAAAAAAATACTTATTTCTGACCAAGGTCAAGAGTTTATGAGCCGTTCATTCGAAGACAAGATACGAGGATAGAACATTGTACACAGGAGGACTACCGCAGACCAATGGAGCCTTTTAAAGGTTCAACAAAACTCTGAAATATACCTTCCAGAAGATGGTTAATAATGACGTCTGTGGTTAGGAAGAGCAGTTCGCTCCCGCTCTGTTAGCATATCGCATCTCAGGCGGTAGGACGTGCGGTTCTAATCCGTGCCACCAGCTGTGGCGTGGAACCTAACGTTGACTCCGCCTATCAGAGGGAGTGTGATAGGCTTGAAGGGAAGCAAGAGGCGAGGCGAACATCTTACATGAGCCAATTGAAGGGAAAACAAAACCGGCAGCTCAAGGCGGATTAAAACATGGGCTTATGTAACCCTGGATTACGACGAGCCTTAAACCATGACACACCTGCGGAAGGTAGTGTCGGTCAGGGGAAACGTCATCGGCGTTGTGCCTTTGGAAAATCCACTTCGGAAGCCGAAATATTATCGTCTACGTACAGAACCCGACTCTCTCACCTGGGAAGAGATAAATCCACGTATTGGCAGATACGCTTGGCCTAGCGACGCAAGAAATCTTCATTTTGAAGATATAATTGATGGTGAAAACGTCGCCCTTCCGGCTTCTAACCTGACTTTGATAAGACTGCAATGCAAAAGACCCTCTTCACAAGCTGAACCACAGTGGAGAAGATAGGCTAAGAAAGCTAAAGTCGCCGTCTGCGTGAAGTAGCAGCATGGTTTCAACAACAAGTTTAGTGACTTTAATAATATTAATTTGGTTGTATGTGTTTCCTGTGTGTCTTTAAGCAGTGTCAGTCTGTGATGGAACGGGACTGATCCAAACCGGATTATATGAGTTAATTGTAGTTTTAAAGCAACCGTGGACTGTACGGCAACAGTACCTCGAATCCTGCTCCAGAATCCCTAATATTTGCTCATGACTGCTCAAAAAGTCCAGGTAGATAATCTGGACATTTATGAAGCTCACCTAAGATGACTGCTGGGACCAGCTAGAGTCCGACAGGGTTTGATCAAGCAGTTGGGGAAATATCAAAAAGTTAATTCGGCATTGCTACAGAGAAGGACGTAGAGAAAATAAGGAACACAGTAAATTAACTTGTCGAATCAAAGAAAAAAATTCTACATGATTTAGTCATTTGTGTTAATCAAACCATGGCTCAACAGAAACAGATACAGAAGAAGGTCAAAGTACTAGCAAAGCACATTAACCAGCTACAGGAAAACACACGTTCATTATCGGAAGTGATTGATCAAGTAGGTGAAAAACTGTATCATACAGAACTGTCAATTATGATTGAAAATGTTGTGTCATTTGTTGAAGATATCTTTAACAGTGAAATTGCAAGTTTTGATCGCTTTCATTATAAGAGAGACTTAGCTGTCATCGGACACTTAACGGAAACATTAATTCTGAGGTCATTAGAAAAAACATTCATTTAGCTGTTAACAATGACTATTTGTAAAAGATTTGGAAGTTAAAATTATTAAATTCACTAGGGATAGCTTAGGCTATTGGGTTTCTCGGCCTATTTTAGAGGGAGAACCATATACCCTTTGGCGGGTACTGATGGTGCCCTTCCCCGCAGTGGCCAGTCAGTGGAGGCTGGTGCCGGAAGTCACTACCCTTGGACATGGTTTAGAGAGTGATTATTATATAGAGGCAGACGCGTGTAAGTTTGATAACCCTAAACTGTGTCCTCCTCCAGTTGAATTTATTTCATTAAGATGTATTAATAGTATTTTTGGAAAAGATGAAGATATAAATGATTTTGAAATTAATGTAAATAGAATGACTGCAATGTCTGTGCTGATTGCGACAACAGGCGATCCTCTGAAAAAAGAGCGTTGTCCTCTTCATATTTCTCAAATGCATGTGTTAGAACCAAGTACCAATCTTTTGACTGTTAATGGTGGTTTACTGGTTGTGTTAGAGCTGCTACTGTTGAGCAACATGAAATTGATGAGGAGGAAACAATTATTGTATTGCCTGAACATTTTAATGCCAGCATTAATATCCTGGACGTGTAAGCATAAGCCTGCGCCCCCAACGACTACATAAGTTAACATAAGTCAGAAAGGATACATCAGCCGACGATATCGACCACAGAAACATGTCTATTTATCACTCGGGGTGTCAGTGTCACCTATTATCGCTCGTACTACACCAAAATTAGCCTTTCGATCACACGTGTTAATCATTAATGATTCTTAACTAACATGAAAGTTGAATTACCACTCGTACACCTAATAATCATTTTAATAACATCAAAGTAGTAAATCCGTTGTTTTTCTAAACAAATAAGCTTCGTCAAAATCGATCTCTACGATCGTATTTCTCAAACCCAGTATTCCGTACCCAGGAGTTCCCGCCCCGCAACGCTTCGTGTCCAAGTAGTATCACTGACACGGCTTGGATATGAATCGTCATGGGAACGAAATCTTAATTAAAGACATCTTGCTATTCCTGTCTGTCATAACATTGATCCATTTGTATACCCATTGCAAAACAATGACCCATTGCTATACCTCGCTCTCAAAAATACGGACCCATTGGTATACAAGGTCATTGCAAAAAAAACGACCCATTGCTAGCCCTGGCTTTAAGAAATAACGACCCATTTGTATACCAAAATGGCAGAAAACCGACCCAAATTGGCGGCACATCCCTAGTAACCTTCACATAGAGAGACACCACCCCCCCCCGGGGGGGGACGAAATACTATGACGCCCCCATTACTCTTCATATCTCAGCCACTCTCCATGGCAGACATGTTTGAGGTTTCGCTAACAGAAGCCGATGCGCAAGGAGATCGTGTCAGTCCAAGGGCGTCTCGTATATTTACCAATATTTGACATGGAAATGGACCACGGGTTTTGGTCAACCCCGGGTGGTTAACGGCACAGTTGATAATGAATGGGTTGGATTGTAATATAATACAGTGCCAGTGCTGATGTATTCTGGAACGGTCCCAAGTGCTGTTAAACCCTATACTAACCAACCAACTATGCAACGTCGCCGGATATTGACCGTAGACCGAGATAAGAGATGTCTAGTTTCACATCCTATCGCTTGAACTACATAGAAGTTAGTACTTACATTCAAAACACAGATTTTACCCGGCATGGCAGTTGAATTATAAAAGAGGAATATTCGGTATATGGTAGTGATCATTCATCCCGGGTTTACAGGGAGAGGCCTCATTAAATCTGACCCGAATTATTTTACCACAGGCGTGGAATAGGGTATTCAGCAAATTGGGTGTATCTTGAGGAACAGAAATTCTAGTTACATACTGACCATTTAGCCCTCAAATAGATATAGGGGTTAAAGCAGCCTCAGGGTATACAAGCAAGATGGGTGACATTCATACAGCAATATCAATGTGAAGTGAGTTATGTTAAAGGGAACGACAACATAGTCCTAGACGCGTCAAGTTGACCCCTGTGAGGTGACGCGTGACAGCTATGTCGTTTTCACTACGTTTCACTACCCCCTTATGACATCACACGCTGGTGGTGCCATTGATCATTTTCCCGATATTGACACCATCACCTGTGTTGTTAACACCTTTGATTCTCCGCTTCCCCGCGGAACAAGACGGGATAAAAACGCGAACTATTTCGTTGCTGACTATCGTCTGTATCATATATTTAAATCACAGGGACCGAAGCCTCATAAAGCAATGGCACATATAGTTTTCACTCAGAACCTCAAAGAACACTTCTTCCAAATACATCAGATGCACCTCTAGGAGGGCCTCTGGGGGCTTTGCATATGATTTCAGTCATGCAGCCGCGTTGTGCTTGGATCGGGATGATGAGGAGCTTAAACGAATGTACACACATGTCCTGACATCCACACAGATTAGACACCCTCATTCATGCGTCGTCAGTTATCAAGAATCACAGGTTCGATTGCAATTCCGACAACCACAGCTTTGACCACGCCCCCGTTACCACGCCATTGGTAATCAAGTCCCAGATAAAAGGCATGTATCTGGTCTACGCGGGATGCCGTACATGGCCTCTGTTGCCACAAACGGCTCAAAGCTAGAGACAACGAACGAACGTACGCGGGATCAGTTGTGTGCCGACACTCTGCCACTTACCTCAACCGACACTTGTGTATTGTCCTCCGCTGCCACGCGAACTCCACGTAAACTGTAAGTACAGGTTTAACTTTTAGAAGACTTTTACGTATATACCTTGTCTTCTTCCACACAGCGCTATATTATTGACACTATATTATCAAAGCAGTTGCACCTTATATTAGCAAAGCAAACCTAAATTTAAAAAGGACAACATCTCTGCTTGAACGGTCACGTACATATCTATTGGAGGCAGTGCCCGATGTCCAATTGTGACACCCTGATGAACACTGTTATTGTACTCTTGAACTTGAACGTTATACACTTACTGTCTGAATGAGTCAGATATGGCGAGGTTATCCAAATAGTGAATTGTTTTGTGCCTGAAAATTCATCGACCACTCTCATATTGTCACTTAGTTTTTAGGCCCTTTGACACTTTGTATTGTGCCATTGAATACAATGTTAAACAATGAACGTTTTGATTAAGTCTTGTCATTACGTTTAGTTGAGAATCATGTCAAGAATAGCCGAGCCTCGAGGTATAGTATGAAACTATACCAAATTGTGATGAATTTGAACGATGTCGACCCATCATCAAGCGTTTTGTTAAGCTTTTAATATAGGGCTTAATCGGTCAATTTGAAGTCAGAGCTTGCAACGAAGGGATATCAATGCGGCATAAATCAGATGGCTGCCTTTCTGAACGCCTTCAATGTAAAATAACCACATATTAATTAACATCCGTTAATTAATCGCAATAATCAAAGTCTGAAGAGTGTATCTTAATGTTAACACATCTTATCGCTTGAATTACACAGAAAATAGTGCTAACATTGCACACACAGACTTTACCCGGCATGAAAGTTGAATTACTAAAGAGAAATATTAGGTATATGGTAGTGATCTTTCGCCCGTGAGGTGACGCGTGACAGCTATGTTGTTTTCACTGCGTCAACTTGTCAGTGTTGCCTGATTAGCTCTCGAGTGTCAGTCGTGGGCTTTAATTGAGACATGTTGATTCGGGACTTGACTCCTGGCTACCGACGGAGCAACACGGGAGAAAACCCACATGAAGTAACAGATAAAGGCTTAGAAACAACACACCAATGCTGGTGGTGGCATTGATCATTTTCCCGATGTTCACATCATCACCTCTGTTGGCTTCTTCACAATTACCGTCCAAATCTCGCCTCCACGCCCCTCAATCACGACCCGAGAAGCCGGTCTTGTTATCAGCCATTCATCATCCTGAAATAATTACCAAGCCAACAATACGGATTACGGACAAAACCCCAGGTTTAGTTCCACAATGTTCCATCTATTACAACTACCCCTTCTCTCGTTGGAAGGCGGATCGGGAGACTAAATCCGTATACACACCCTATATGCAGCCTGCTTATACGCCTCCTCAAATATGGCATCGTACTTACACTAACAGGCAAGAGGCAGATATGCTGCTCAAACGCGAGCTGAACTATAGCATTGCTAACTATGTTCTGTATCATATATTGACGTCACAGAAATCGAAGCCTCATAAAACAATGGCACAATTAGATATCATTCAGAACATCAAGGAACACTTCCTCAAAATACATCACTGATGCGCCTCTACGGAGGCATATGGGATTTCAGTCATGCCGCCGCGTTATGCTTGGATCGGGATGATCAGGGACATGATCAGTTATATACACACGTGTAAATCCTGACATACACACAGATAAGACAACCTCATTCATGCGCGTCGGTCCCTTATTAAGGATCACATGTTAGATTGCAATTCCGACACACACAGCTGTCACTGAGGGTCGAGTGTTTGCACTTCAATGCGACCTTAATGATTCACCTCGCCACCGTTTATCAAAGTCCCTCATTAAAGGCAGCATCTATGGACTACGCTCCACAGTGACATGCAACCTTTGACGCTGGTCTACGCGTGATCAGTTGCGTGCCGACACTACCATTGCCTCAACCGACACTGATTCTCTCGATCCTCTGCTGCGCACGAAATCCACGTATATATCGTAAGTACAGGTTAAACTAAGTTGCACCTGTAAAACTATTCGAATACGCTTACCTTGTGATCTTCCACACGATGCAAACTTGACACTATAATATTTATAACAGGTGCACAAGTCGTGCATGACGGGAATATTAATATATACCGCCGTGCGCAAGGCGCTGTACGTCGTGTGGTGAGCGTTTTATTTCTAGTGTCCATAGGTTCTCATCAATGTTGTGTACTTACGTATCTTACTTTCGTTCACGGCAACCCCAGTCTTGGAAATATTACGTACGATGTACGATGGGGTATGCTTATGATATGATACGACGAGTACGGGTTTCGAGGTCCCGGGGCACACCCCTGCTTAGGACAAGGTCTAGTGCCCCCTTCGGGATGCGGGTATTCCTTAAGTGTTATCTTTTTTAATTGTCAATGCGATATCGTTGATTACAAATCCCCCCTCTAAGGTAGGTATTGCCAAAAGGTAGTCATTGACATACTGACAAGTACTCAAAAAATTAAGCAAGAATAGACCCCTTCGGAGTTCCGACTGCGCATGCGCCGATGTGCGGGGTCAAAGGTGAATTCGGGAAAACTCTTGCCTGGCGCGAGCGCCGCGCACTGCGAGTCCGCGAGGCAGGCAGCGTCCACGATCATTGACTTCTAATTTTTCTTTGTAATTAGGTAATTAACTAATACATGTACATAATAAAGATGCATGTAACAATATTCACTAAGTTTACTTGATCTCCAGCCTTTCAAATAAAGCTGTTTTGAATTAATAAACTGAGCGTTTTGAGTCAATCACCTGAGGTCTTGAAAACTAATATATCAAACGTCAAAACCGTTGCTTCTCCAGTCCTGGCCGTCTGGTTGAGTTGATCACAAGTCTTGAAAGCTTATATGTTGAACGTCAAAACCGTTCCTGTTCCCGTCCTGGCACAAAGGCGTGTGTCACTTTGACGTACCACCTCAAAATAAAGCTCCAAATACTGTTACAGCTGCGGTTAAAGACGTAACACCTTACAAACTGTACAATGAAATATACTTTTGCATACAGCGTAATGCAGTCCTTTGATGTTCATTGAGACGCTCTGACCTACCAGCTGAGAGAATATAATCAGCACCAAATAACACTAAATCATTCCACTCCAACTCCACATCTGGTGTGCTTTATACAAGACAATTCTGAAGTACGCAAGTCAAGTGATCAACCATAACTAGAAAATGGGTCGAATTCGCGCGATAGTTGGTTGTGGCAACAGCAACAGCAATTATCGACTAACTCGTTGGAAGAAAACATTTTGTGAAAGCCATCAATGTAATTATGGGTCGGCTGCAGCATAGAGGGTCAGGAAGTCAATTTCCCAGATCCCAACACACTTTCTGCATGGCAGGCCGACAGGTCCGCTACGGCGCAAGTAAACCTGGGCATTGTTGTTTCCGCGCAGTCTATATAGCCTATAGAAAGATATTCTTAAGCAATTTCTCCAAATTAACACCGATATCAAACGTAAAACGACGAATATTCACCACAGCTTAAATCTCTACGTTCCGCGTCGTGTATTGCCTTTGTGTTTTGGAATAACATGCCCCCGTTTCCGGTGAATAGTCAGTATCGCCGCCCGGCGGCCGCGACGGCGATCCGACAATGTGAAGGCCCCTATCAACAGACGACAGAACGAGTAAGGACATAAACTTTGGTCAAGTTCTACGATGTGTCATCTGTTATTCCATCCCTACTCACACGGGAAAGTGAATTGGATGACGAAACTACGCACGAGCCGTATGCACTATTCCCGCCTTTGCAGCGGGTAAATGATCTGCCTTCCATCGTGATCACAATAAACTGGCCTCATTATTTTCAAATACAAAGGACAATTACGAGGTAGAAGCTCTATGTGCAGTAACTGATAAACGGCTAACAACCCACGCAAGAAGGAATCGGGACGCGAAAAGAGACGTAACACTTAATTTAGACAGCTTTCAGCCTCCTCAAATATGGCACCTACCTACTAACAAACACGTGACAGATATGCTGCTCAAATGCGAGCAGAACAACTTCACTGCTAATTATATTGACATCACCGGGATTAAAGAAACAATGGTACTGTTAGTTATCCCTCAGAAACTAACGGAACACTTCCTCAAAATACATCACGATGCACCTGTACGAGGGCATCTAGATGCTTCGCGGATGATTTCAGTCATGCAGCTGCGCACAGGGATTTACAATGGCCGGCTGGCCGCTTTCTTCTATGTAAAAGTTTATGTATACATAGAAGTTAGCGGCCGACTGGCCAACGCAAATCCCTGTGCAGGCGTGTTATGCTAGATCGGGATGATCAGGGACATAAACGAATATGTACACACATATAAATTCTGACATCCACAGATGAAAGACCCTCTATCATGCGTCGGTCGGTTATCAAGAATCACAGACTCGATTGCAATTCAAACAAACAAAACTGTCTCCGAGGTCAAAAGCTGACATCCTGGTGTTTGCACTTCCCTGCGAGCTTATTCATTAAGCATCCCCCCCCCCCCCTCCTCTCCGGGACCACGCAACCGATAATCAAAGTCCCATATTAAAGGCAGTCTGCATGGAATTCTCTCCATAGTGACATACATCCTTTGACGCTGGTCTACGCGTGCCCACACTCTGCCTCTAACCTCAACCGACACTTAGTCTCTCGATCTTCCTCTGCCGCACGAACTCCACGTTAACTGTAAGTACAGGTGAAACTATTAGTAGACTTTTACGTATAAGTATACCTTGACCGTTGTCTTCTAACACATAGCGCAAACTTGACACTGTATAACAGTTGCACGCCCTCACCCCCGGCACGCCCGCGGGCGTTATGTCCCGGCGATGGCATTTTATCCAGGGGGCGTTTTGATCATCGCATGATTTGACTGCATCTAGTGTATTAGTTCCTGCTGTCAAAAGATATGTTTTTCATATAGTTTTATAAACTAGAAAAAGATCCGTTGAAAAATAATTGAATCAGTCACGCGAAGAAATTTACCAATGAACGTTTATCGAAAGAGGCATTTATTGTGTCAACTCGTCAAACGAAGGTACCACCCTTCAAATGATGAATAACTTAATATTTTCCTAGTGGTAATTCCGGTCATGTCTTAACGAAACGGATGCAGGACGAGTAGCAATTGTGAAGTTTGCAAGTTTGTTTACTGTTTTGATCGAATAGAGGACTGACTGCCAGGAATGTCAGTGATTTTTTTTTCAAATTGTATCTCGTTTAAATTAAAACCGAAGATAGTTATACTCATGAGGATTCTAAAAAGATATGTTTCATTTTTTTTAAATCAATTAGAAAAACAGTTATTGAAGTTTCAAATTTCATGGTACTGCTCAGTTTTGTGCCTGTGTACCGATTTCAAATTACCCTCCATTCACATTACACCCCCCCCCCCCCCGGTAACCTGAGATCGCACTCAGATTACCGGGGGGTAATCTGAATGCGATTTGAGATTACCCCCGGGGGTAACTTGAATGACGATTTCATATTACCCCATCAATTCCAGATTACCGGGGGGTGGGGGGGGGGGGGGGGGGGGGGGTAGGATGAAATCAACTTCAGATTACCCCCATGTGTTACTTTAATGATTCACATTCACTTACATGTTGCCATTAATCAATTCACATACTTAATATTATGTCATAAATAAGGTCAATATATTAAAGTTTAAACAATCAAAACTGGAGGAGGTCACAGTCTATATCACCGTCATTCTGCGGTATATATCTCCCTTTGTGTGTGTGACATACATATACATTCAAATGTACATATTTATATCAATGTTAATGTACACAAGTCCGCGTGAAATCTTTTTCAATTTCATTTAGGTACGAGATGGTTTTTTTAGGGATGGGGGGTAATCTGAAATCGAGAGGGGGTAACTTGAATTGTTTACACCGGAATTGTACGGTAAGGGATAACAGCCACTTAATCAGTCGATCTTACCAAGAGTCTTTGTAGTATGGTTTTGAGTTTTCTGAATATTTATAAACTATTTAGACATCGTTTGTTAACTGTGATATAGCATATTTCCCTTCAAATAAGTAATCATAAACTATTTTTCATTGGACGTGAGCGATAATCCAATAATATCATGAATTTAGCCATGCAGGATTTCATAACGCGAGGTGCTCTATGATTCTGCCTGGTACACTTTTAAATAAAAATATAAAGCCAAAATATGAACATAACTACCATAAAACCAACAAACACACATGGGATGTTTATCCAACGTCTCTGGCCATCAGGGGATTGCCGCATTGGGGATGTGTTAAAGATATTTAGTCTTCTAATTGGTCGAGGTGGCCGCACTCCGAAATCTATCACAAAACGTTTGTGGCAACAGTTCTTCAATATCACATAGTTTTGAGGCCCTGTGATACCTTGGATTGTGCCATTGAATGCAATCAGAGTCTATAGCTTTAAATGGGTTCACTTCGAGTGGCTCCATTCGTTCGTGCGTTAAATCGATTTAGTGCCGTTTTTGGCTACATTGGCCATGTACGGCTAATGTGGCTCTGTGGTGATCGCTCTTCTAATTATAATACACTGCAGTCGTTAGCAAAGTCCTTTCACTGCAAAAACACGTCTGACACATGGTTAAAAATAGCGATAATGACAACTACAATATGAATTAAATATCAAAATGTTAAATTGCCCGGGTAGACCTCTCGAAAACAGTTCGCCTCTCACAGCGCCTGCTGTTTACTATTCTCGATCTTTAATGTTCGCGCTGTATGGTGATATTAGATTGTCAACGACCTTCTAGAGCGAGGGAACTGGACGGGGGTAGACTTTAACATTTGTTGGTTTGCCAGGGACATGTGAAGCTCTGGAGCATAGAGTTAACAGCTTCGCTAAAGTGAGTGGGGATTAGGAAATTAAATGTAATACAGCGCCGTCATTAGGCGACGATTCTATGAAATCATCAAAAGCAAATGGGATTGTTGATCCGACGGCTCGGGGTCGGCGTCTGTTAAAGACATGGAGTCATCTGATTGATCGAGGTTTCCACTGCTCCGAATTAAACAGAGAATTCCAAGGGACGCTATGACAAGGCAACGCACGGATTTAGTCTCGTCATAACGTTTTGTTGAGAATCATGCCTAAACTACACAAAAGTGTGATGAACATGTACACTTTCATAGCAATGTCGTCATGGGTTTGTTTATGCCTTTGTGCTGGGGCTCATCTGGTGATTGGGTTCTTCTTCTCGGCTTATCATGTAATGATATATATTTCCTCTTCAACGATTTTTTTTATGCCCTCTTTTTAGAATTTTCAATATCGAGATCGATTTAACGGACGCTCAATAAATAAACTGTTTATACCACCTCTACTCATATGACCATTAGGACATTTCTTTGAAGCAATTGTATTCATCCGCTAAATGCAGACAATCAATGGAATCGTTCCTGCCTTGGCTCTTCTCTCCTAGCCGTAGTTATGTAGGTCACTGATTTAAGACAGCAAGTGATAGCCAGGTGCTGGCTGCGTATTATTCACTGTAAGTGAACCAGATTTATAAGTTCCCAATGTAATATAGAATGTCTAGCTTCCCGCTAACGAATATGTTGCATGTTGTTGCTTGGACATCAATTTGATCGGTCTGTTAGGTCAGTCTAGAATACCTTTGTTCGCTGATGAACTACGCCAGGCGTTCTTTGGTGGAACATGGAATTGAAGCTATTATCGTTTTAAAGTAATTCACAGTCTTTGCTTGAACCAATAATGCCAAACTATGGTTAGGTTCTCTTCCACTTATCCACATGTTGTGACAATATGTGACTATGCGCAACTTCTACTTCTATATAGCGATCATTCCAATACATTGCTCAAATGGATGCATGAATGTTTTTAATGTTTTAAAAGATCACACGAAAACAGCTATTGATTAATGAACATGTGTTACAGGAGAATTCTAGCTGATGGAACCGAATACATCAAAATGGAAGATGTTAAAGTAGTGATAAAACTGGAGGCCCCTGATGATGTCAGCGATGGATTCCCTTGTGTGAAAGATGAATTTGACTCTGACAGATCTGCTTTGCTTCAGTATTATAAAAAGGACAGCATTGATTGTGGCACCTCCGACATAGATATTTCTTCCAAATGTCGCTATGAATTGGGAGCTATCGGCATCCCTTTACCTCCGTCTGGTGCCTTTGATAACCATGTAGTGAGTTACACCACTGAACATCCTGGAATTGTGCCAGATGAGCAAAACCAATGTGATGTCGAAAAACATATTTTAAATTATGCTGACAATCAAACAAGTTGTAAGACTACGCAGACAGGAGAGGGGACTTCGAAATGTAACACCGGTGTAAAATCCTTTGGCCGAAATGCACGCCTGATAAGACAAATGAACACGCATACTGCAGCAGGACCACATCGGTTGTTCAGTAGGGAAAGCAATCAAAACACACACAAAAACTCATACTGGTAAAAAACCTCACAAATGTGAGGTTTGTGGAAAGTTTTTCAGCTATGAAAGCTATCTGAGAACCCATAAAAGATCGCATACTGGTGAAAAACCTTACAAATGTGACGTTTGTGGAAAATCCTTCGGCTATGGAAGCGCTCTGAAAATCCATAAAAAAGGCATAGGCATACTGGTGAAAAAACCTTACAAATGTGATTGTGGAAAATCGTTTGCTCAGGTAAGCGGTCTGACTGCACATATGATAACGCATACTGGTGAAAAACCTTACAAATGTGACATTTGTGGAAAGTCGTTTGCTCAAGGAGGTAGTCTGACTGGACAGTCTGACTGGACAGATGAGAACGCATACTGGTGAAAAAACCTTATAAATGTGACATTTGTGGAAAATCGTGGCTCGAGGATGTGATCTGACTAGACATATGAGAACGCATACTGGTGAAAAACCTCATGAATGTGACATTTGTGGAAAATCGTTTGCTCAAGGAGGTAGTCTGACTGCACATATGAGAACGTAAAAAACTTTATAAATGTCTGACTGCTCGACATATGAACATATAAAAACACATACTGGTGAAAAACCTTATAAATGTGACATTTGTGGAAAATTGTTGGCTCGAGGATGTACTCTGACTAGACATATGAGAAGGCATACTGGTGAAAAACCTCATGAATGTGACATTTGTGGAAAGTCGTTTGCTCAGGTAGGCGGTCTGACTGGACATATGAAAACGCATACTGGTGAAAAACCTTATAAATGTGGCATTTGTGGAAAGTCGTTTGCTTGTAGAAATAATCTGACAATCCATATTAGAATGCATACTGGTGAAAAACCTCATGAATGTGACATTTGTGGAAAGTCGTTTGCTCAAGGAAATAATCTGACAATCCATATTAGAATGCATACTGGTGAAAAACCTCATGAATGTGACATTTGTGGAAAGTCGTTTGCTCAAGGAGGTCATCTGACTAGACATATGAGAACGCATACTGGTGAAAAACCTTATAAATGTGACATTTGTGGAAAATCGTTGGCTCAAGGATGTGATCTGACTGCACATATGAGAAAGCATACTGGTGAAAAACATAAATGTGAGATTTGTGGAAAGTCGTTTGCTCAAGGAGGTAGTCTGGCAGGACATATGAGAACGCATACTGGCGAAAAACCTTATAAATGTGACATTTGTGGAAAATCGTTTGCTCACGGATATGATCTGACTAGACACATGAGAACGCATACTGGTGAAAAACCTCATGAATGTGACATTTGTAGAAAGTCGTTTGCTCAAGGAGGTCATCTGACAAACCATATGAAAACGCATACTGGTGAAAAACCTCATGAATGTGACATTTGTGGAAGATCGTTTTCTCAAGGAGGTAGTCTGACTAGACATATGTTAACCCATACTGGTAAAAAACCTTAGAAAGGTGACATATGTAAAAAGTCGTTTACTCATGGAGGAATTCTTACACAGCGCATATTGATGTTCGACATATTCAGAAATGTAATGATGGTGACGTTTTACATAGTATGAGTTCATATTTATGTACGACATTAATTGTTATAGTATGTATGTATAATTCACTATGATTACAACCAATTTTCATTATAGCAAGTTTAGCTGTCTTAGGCTTAAAGAGAACAATTTAACGCTCATTCGGGTTTATTTAAATATATGACTGATAATTTTGTAAACTGGATACAATGAAGCTAGCTTAATTAGTGCCGTGGTTATCAGGATGTTTGTTCAGGAATTCATATCTGACATGATGGGTTTTTCCATACTTTTGAAAAACAGGGAACAATCGACACGGGTCTTTCTTGCTGATTTCGTGCTAAATTAGGACAAAGCCTGTTTATTGAGATATTTAGACAGTGGATCAGTTGTTTTATTCTGATTTACTTTAAATTACAGAACGAGAATAATCGCCCCATCCAGGGACGGCAATTTTTAAGCCACCAGGCCTTTAGCTAGAGAGAGGTCTAGGCGTCATTTCGACGCCCCTTTTTACAAGGAAGCACCCTAAAATCCATCAAAATCGCTATAAAGTGGAATATATCCAGCTTTTGTAATTGTTGTTAAGACAATGGGCGTCTTCTCGTTTGCTATTTCGCCGACCATTACGCAAATGTATGCAATTGAGCTGATAAAAGCAACGTTCTCATTGGATTCGAAAGCAAGAGTTTGGGTTTAAAAAGTTCTCATTTGGTTCGGCTGAAGATTGCTGGGCATATATAATTTATCGAAGAATGCTAATTAACCGCTTTTCCTGTTCGGCTTCTCTACTGACACATATATTTTTGAAATTGTTTCAACATAAAGAGAAGAGAGGGAACCCGAAGAGCTATTTCCAGCTTCTTTGGGAAGAGCTCGAGAGGGAGAGAGACGAGAGAGAGAGGGACAGGTCCTCCTTAGACAGAGACTGAGGGAGGGAGAGAGAGGAGAGGGAGTTAGAGAGAGAGGGAGATGAGAGGGAGAGTTAGGGAGTGTCTAGAGTGAGATCTTCCTCTTTTATTGAGAGGATTTTGGACTTAGACCCAGAGTTTTTATAGAAAAAAACATCGTTTTTTATTGTCTACCCTCAAATTTTAGTATTTTCTGACCAACAGCTTGCGGCCATGTCCGTGTATCCCTTTGCCACGTGGATCTCCCACGCTTTTTACGCACCACGTTTCAGTTTGACTCGTATTGGGGAAGATTGAAGTCCTCCTTCTTGGCAGCGACTTTCGCGTAGTCCCCTTGATCCGTGCCAGCACTCACATAGCCTCCTCACTACCTTACTTGAGTGAGAACGTTTGAGCTGATTTTGGAGGATTGTTCATTAATTTTTTTCAAAGTCGGAGTTCTAGACCCTACTTAACAGCCAGATGGTTTGCAAGTTTGAACATTTTGACGTGTGGGTTTTTGTCTTAGGACTCGTCGCAGCGAGAGAGCCATGTTGGTGTCCCCCACCCTCCCTCGCCCCGCCCCCACCCCGTTAAAGCCCCAAGGCAGGAGAGTCTCTCCACCCACATATGAGAACGCGATACCGAGAAGAAATAACCGAAAACAAATGAGATAGCCACCGCCAGACCCGGCGCGTAGAGCCCCGGTAGGTAGCCCCTCCCCCGAACCGCCAAGACCCCCCCCCCCCCCAGTATCCCAGCAATGAGTTAAACAACCCCTTAGAGAGATCGCAAGAGACCCCCGTGGAAGGATAAGCCCCCGAGGATTGCCCTCCCCCCCACCGATACTAAGAACCTATGCGATAGGCATAGCTGGCATAGAGGAAGACCTCATGAATGTGGACACAAAGCAAGGATACCAGTCCGTTTGACCCCCAGCCTGTAGAGCCGGTCCGATGCACATATGAAAACCCATGACTAGGAGTAAAGACCCGAGAGCACGCAGCCAGCATGCGCCGTGAGAGAGCTCCCCCCCGTTTGCCATCGGTTTCCCCCACGAGCAAGACCGCCCCCCTTTGGTTTGTTGTTAGAATGTTATATTGGTGAAATAAGACCATCATGAAATGTTGACTATTTGTTGGAAAGAATCGTTGGCTACTCAAGACACACGTCTATCAATCTGTCCCAAGACCAGGCATTGGTGGAGTGCATACTGGTGGAAAAGTTAAGTTTTTTGGATAAGTTGGTGATGGTTTTTGTGCGTGGAACCAATCAAGATGGGCGTTTTTAATGTTTTTGTTGATCTGTTTTTACCACAATTTTCGTTCGACATGGAGGGGGTCCCACTGGTGTTTTAGCAAAGAGATTTGCCAGTAGAATATGAGATTTGTGGGTTTTTTTTTCCCGTTTGCCATGAACAACAGGACGTTTTGTACAAAGTGGGATAATTTGAAGATAGCCTGACTGGCGAGCAAACTATTACGTTAGTTTAGGCGGTGTAGACAGAAGTGTTGTGGTCAACTTTCGTTTGCAACATGTGAAGAATGGAGGATACGTGTTTTGAGTGTTGGGTTCGAGAACCCGCCGATTTAGAGTGGATGTTTAGAGACAAATTAGTTGGGTCTGTGGATGTAGACTACGGGGTGGTTGTGAAAGTCGTTTGGTTGTCAAGAGGTCATCTGTAGCAAGTTGATATTTTTTTTTTGATGTTTTTGTTGTTGAAAAAGCAAACAAGTCATGAAACCCCCCCAATGACCCCCCCCGACAGATGCCCCCCCCCCTCCAAGGAGTAGTCGAACCAGACCCCCCCCCCCCCCCCGGATATAACTAGGGTGAAAAAATCCAGTTTAGGATTTTTTTTTTTTTGTGTTTTTTTTTAGTTTGGTAAAAAGCGTTAACTGCATGGAGAAATTCTTACACAGAGCATAATTGAATGTTCGACATATTCAGAAATGTATAATGATGGTGACGTTTTACATAGTTGAGGTCCATATTTATGTACGACATTAATTGGTTATAGTATGTATTATACCGTTCCCTATGATTTACAACCACATTTTCATTAATAGCAAGTTTATCGGTCTTAGGCTTAAAGAAACCGAATTTAACGCTCAGCTACGGTTTATTTAGAAATATATCGACTGATAAAATTTTTTGTAAACTAGATTTACAAAAAGATAGCGTAATTAGTGCCGTGGTTATCAGGATGTTTGTTCAGGAATTCATAATCTGACAGGATGGGTTTTTTCCATAAACTTTTTTGAAAAATAGGGAACAATCGACAGGGTCTTTCCTTGCTGATTTCGTTTGACAGGCGCTTTTTTGAATATTGTGAATTATGCTTCTGATTTACTTCGCCTAAAGTATGACAGAAGCCATGAATATCGAATAGATTAGCAGTGACGGCAATTTTTAAGGGATTTACGCATGCCTTTACTGAAGAGAGGAATAGTACGCCCGCATCCAGGGACAAACAAGGAAGCCACCAGGCAGTAGACTAGCCAATACGAGATGAGGTCTAGGCCATTTCGACGCACTTATTAGGAAGCACCCTGAATCATCAAAATCCAGGTGGAATATATCCAGAATTTTGTAAGTAAGACCAATGGCGTCTTCGCGTTTGCTATTTCGCCATACAGAATTACGCAAATGTGAGCATGCAATTGAGCTGATTAAACAGCAGACGTTTCATTGGAGTCGCAAGCAAGAGTTTGGGTTACCAAAGTTCTCATTTGGTTCGGCTGAAGATTGCTGGCATATCTAATTTTATCGAAGAATGACTAATTAAACCGATTTTCCTGTTCGGGCTTCTCTACTGATCAAAATATATTTTTGAAATTGTTTCAAAGACTAGATCAACGAGAGGGTCCGAAGAAAAGAAAGCTTCTTTGGAAGAGAACAACAGTTTAAGTATATTTGACTGGCCAGATAGAGTAGGTTGATAGAGATTCAGAGATCATAGAGCTAGCGTGCTTTGGGAAGAGAGTCAGGGAGAGTGTTGATTAAGATAGAGGCTGTAGATTAGAGGAGGAGGAGAGAAGAGAGGAGAGTTCTCAGAGAGAGAGAGAGAGAGAGAGAGAGAGAGAAAGAGCGAAAGAGAGAGAGAGAAAGAGCGAGAATCGAGAAAGAGAGAAGAGAGAGAAAGAGCGAGAAAGAGAGAGAGAGAAAGGAGAGAGAGGAGATGTGACTCTTTTAGTGGCTACGTATTTTCCGGACCATAAGTTCATTAAGTACAAATGGGGTAATGACATACCAGGTTGCAGTTGTTTCCAAGCATGGGAAAATTAGGTTTACCACGAGCAGCTATAATTCTGCTGTGTATATCAGTGAAAAGTGACTTCACATCATTGATATTAACAACTTTTCACCATTACATTCTAGTCTTGTCTGGCACCTATAGGAGAAAAAGTACAATCATGAAATAATCCGTTACATATAATTTGAGATGAGAGCCGCAATATTTTTTAGAATATTTAAATGTAGCTTTAAAAATTATTATTAATCTTTAAACAGTATTCAAAAGTTGAGATTTTCGTATAGCAATGAAGGCGGCGCCAGTTCTGTTGGAGCCAGTCTGTGATGAAATCACGATTTTTTTACGGCCGTTGAACGACATTTTGGTATTATTGTGGTGTATTATTGTGACTTTTTCAGCCTATGGGAAGGCGAACCCATCAGTTTTCCTAGTCCTGCGTTTTCTAGACAGTAACTTTTATTTACTCTGTCCAAGGGGTGAATCGGGACCAACCAAATAGTTTTTTGGCACCCTGTCCCAAAATCCTAGCTAAAAGCCTGTAAGCCACTAATATTTTTTATTTAAATTCGCGTTCATTCTTTTGCATTCGTTTATGTATTTCGGCTATCAATGAAAGATTGAAAATCATTATTGATTGTGGAATATTTTTTTATTCTGTTCCCAATAATCAGGTGAAAATGGTCTTTTAATCTTTTTTGGTTGCCTATGACATTTTTTTCATCGACTATTTGACAATCAATATTGAATTGTGGACCTGCTTATTTTGGTTTTGGACTGTTGTGATAAGGTTAAATGTTTCCCGCATATTTTATATTTATTTGCTTTAAATGACATCATAATAGCTTTGGGATCACATCGTTTCAGTTTAGTCTCTTGGTACTAGTGTTTGGGTCGGATAAATGACCACACCAACTACAATATTAGTGGTGAACTTACTGATCTCAGTCTAGGGTGATTCTCTTTAAAACAAGCCATCTATATATGAGTTATTTGCTGAGAGGTCATTCCATGCGTTATCTTTAAGCGATTGCTTCATGGGAAATAGACACTCCCCCGGCATATAACCACCTTCTGTAAACAGTTTTAGTCATGTAACCAACGGGCTTAAAATTATTTACAGTGCTTTAATTCAGCAGAGGTCTCTGTGAGGCCTACGATTTCAAATTGATGATTTAACGAATCCAGGTAGGATTCTTAACTGTGATAGTCCTTTTGTGCACTGCAAAATGTTTACACACATAAGTAATAAATCGTTTTGGTTTTGCATTGATCCTTGCACAACATGATCTTTAAACTTGCTTCAGAGTGAAAAACTGCGTTGGGATGATGAATCAACCTGATGATTAAAGAAAATGACATCTGGATCATTAATATTGAGTGGACTAACAGTATAACTAATGTCTAAGTCATGAGCATTCTTCAAGCAAGGAGAGAATATTTGACTGATGTTTTCTCCAATACATATAAATAATTCACAAAGTCTGCATCATCGTCACAATGATAAAATTGCACGGCTGTATTGTTTGGCTTGGTCCTACATGTTTTCGAGATCATTTACGTTACTCATTAAATCCTTGGTTGGACAGTGCTTGTGTTTTCTCTGCGATTACACTCTCATTCAGATAACGTTAAGTGTTAATTAGGTTTTCACTGCGTCCATCTTAAATGTTTACCCAAAGAAAGCGAATATGATACCTAATATATTGATCAAGAATGAGATAATTGGTTTCGTGTATCATGTATGAAGGTGTTCCGGGATTTTTTTTTCCAAATTCATTGTTTAAATTATCATGAAGATACATATACTCATGAGGATTCTAAAAAGGTATGTTT
>CM067357.1:59432831-59445041 GCA_034190875.2 Urechis unicinctus | reverse complement strand
GAAACATACACTGTTGGGCGTTGGTGATAAGAAGGAATGATTCAAATGAAGCACGTGGGCTTGTGGCGCAATGGATAACGCGTCTGACTACGGATCAGAAGATTCCAGGTTTGAATCCTGGCAACCTGTAATATTTTGCTGTGCATATTTGAATTTCAAACATATTTCCATTTATATACAAAGATGGCTTTGTTCGACATCAACAATGGTGCAAAATAGTGCAGCACTGCATCTCTTGCATCAGTATCTGTTGATACTTGATGAACACAATGGATGCAGTACGAATCATGAGTTTCATGCATTGTTGGGGTGCTATTCAAACCGGAATTGATGCTCATGATGAAAGATATCATTTGGAACAGATATGTTTTAATGCTTGCCCTCGACATGTTTTTGCTTATCAATGTATCAGCAAAACAAGAAACACAGAATTCTATTAAATAGATCTATTTTTTAATGCTTGCCCTGGACAAGTCTTTGATTATCAATGGTTCAGTAAAGCAAGTAGCAAAGAAATCTATCGGATTGATCCATTCGATTGCAAACTTCTTTTGAATCTAATCTGCTTTTGAACCAGACATGATGACGCGTTCAAAGATGCACAATTATATTTTGGTCTTAGGGATGCTTTTTTTCAATACCGACAAAGGTTAAAAAAATAAAACAATTAATTTGCTCTTAACAACAATAAAGAGTAAATAAATACATAATTGGGAATAGATACATCAATGACAAACCTGGAGTGTCATTTTATTGCAAATGTCCATTGATTTCATTTGGCATTGAAGCCATCATCGATAACTTCTCTATAGAGTTACTTTCATTTTTGATTTGAAGCATTATATGAATAGTAGGATGAAAGTGAAACAGAAAATACATATAATACCTCACTTTTGGCATATATGAGCTCAGGGGGTGTATTTGTGGTGTACAATGGGCATTGGTGCTACTTAGCCATTCAGATACCTCCACATGAAGTCATTCCAATTGCTTAGAAACATACACTGTTTGGCGTTGGTAATAAGAAGGAGTGATTCAAGTAAAGCATGTGGGCTTGTGGCGCAATGGATAACGCGTCTGACTACGGATCAGAAGATTCCAGGTTCGAATCCTGGCAAGCTCGTAATATTTTGCTGTAAATTCTATCATAACTAGCATATTTTCATTTATACTCAAGGATGGCTTTGTTCAACATTCACAATGGTTCAAATAGTACAGCACTACATCCCTTGTATCAGTCCCTATGGATATTTGTGGATCACAATAGATTCGGTAAGGATCCTGAATTTCTTGCATTGTTGGGTTGCAATTGAAGCAAAATTGATGCTCATGATAATAAACATGATTTAGAACAGATATATCACAATGCCTACCCTCGACATGTCTTTGCTTATCAATGTATTAGCTAAACAAGTAACACCAAAATCTATCGCATCGATGCATTTTAATGCTTCCCCTCGACATGGCTTTGCTTATCAATGTTTCAGCAATACAAGTGGCGCAGAAATCTGTCGGATTTGATCATTCAATTGCAAACGTCATTTGAATTTACAGCGCTTTTGAACCAGAATTGATGACGCTTTCAAAGATGCACTATCATATTTTGCTCAAATGGATCATTTACAGTGTTTTAAAAGGATATAAAAAACCCGATTAATTAGCCCTTAACAATAATAGAGACTTAATAAATAGATAATTGGGAATACCTACCAGACTCATTACCTTAGAGATTAATTTAATTGCAAATGTCCATAGATATGATTCGGCATTGAGACAACAAACGAAAATATTTTGACAAAATCACTTTCATGGTTAATTTGAAGCATGATATGAGAGTAGGATGAAAGTAAAACAGCAAAGACATAAAATGTCACACAATTTGCATATTTAAACTAATGGTGTGTTCATTGGTGAAATGCGAATTGTTGCTACTCAGTTATTCAGACAACACCCAAAAAAAGGCATTCCAATTGCTTTGAAACATACACTGTTGGGCGTTGGTGATAAGAAGGAATGATTCAAATGAAGCACGTGGGCTTGTGGCGCAATGGATAACGCGTCTGACTACGGATCAGAAGATTCCAGGTTTGAATCCTGGCAACCTGTAATATTTTGCTGTGCATATTTGAATTTCAAACATATTTCCATTTATATACAAAGATGGCTTTGTTCGACATCAACAATGGTGCAAATAGTGCAGCACTGCATCTCTTGCATCAGTATCTGTTGATACTTGATGAACACAATGGATGCAGTACGAATCATGAGTTTCATGCATTGATGGGGTGCTATTCAAACCGGAATTGATGCTCATGATGAAAGATATCATTTGGAACAGATATGTTTTAATGCTTGCCCTCGACATGTTTTTGCTTATCAATGTATCAGCAAAACAAGAAACACAGAATTCTATTAAATAGATCTATTTTAATGCTTGCCCTGGACAAGTCTTTGATTATCAATGGTTCAGTAAAGCAAGTAGCAAAGAAATCTATCGGATTGATCCATTCGATTGCAAACTTCTTTTGAATCTAATCTGCTTTTGAACCAGACATGATGACGCGTTCAAAGATGCACAATTATATTTTGGTCTTAGGGATGCTTTTTTTCAATACCGACAAAGGTTAAAAATAAAACAATTAATTTGCTCTTAACAACAATAAAGAGTAAATAAATACATAATTGGGAATAGATACATCAATGACAAACCTGGAGTGTCATTTTATTGCAAATGTCCATTGATTTCATTTGGCATTGAAGCCATCATCGATAACTTCTCTATAGAGTTACTTTCATTTTTGATTTGAAGCATTATATGAATAGTAGGATGAAAGTGAAACAGAAAATACATATAATACCTCACTTTTGGCATATATGAGCTCAGGGGGTGTATTTGTGGTGTACAATGGGCATTGGTGCTACTTAGCCATTCAGATACCTCCACATGAAGTCATTCCAATTGCTTAGAAACATACACTGTTTGGCGTTGGTAATAAGAAGGAGTGATTCAAGTAAAGCATGTGGGCTTGTGGCGCAATGGATAACGCGTCTGACTACGGATCAGAAGATTCCAGGTTCGAATCCTGGCAAGCTCGTAATATTTTGCTGTAAATTCTATCATAACTAGCATATTTTCATTTATACTCAAGGATGGCTTTGTTCAACATTCACAATGGTTCAAATAGTACAGCACTACATCCCTTGTATCAGTCCCTATGGATATTTGTGGATCACAATAGATTCGGTAAGGATCCTGAATTTCTTGCATTGTTGGGTTGCAATTGAAGCAAAATTGATGCTCATGATAATAAACATGATTTAGAACAGATATATCACAATGCCTACCCTCGACATGTCTTTGCTTATCAATGTATTAGCTAAACAAGTAACACCAAAATCTATCGCATCGATGCATTTTAATGCTTCCCCTCGACATGGCTTTGCTTATCAATGTTTCAGCAATACAAGTGGCGCAGAAATCTGTCGGATTTGATCATTCAATTGCAAACGTCATTTGAATTTACAGCGCTTTTGAACCAGAATTGATGACGCTTTCAAAGATGCACTATCATATTTTGCTCAAATGGATCATTTACAGTGTTTTAAAAGGATATAAAAAACCCGATTAATTAGCCCTTAACAATAATAGAGACTTAATAAATAGATAATTGGGAATACCTACCAGACTCATTACCTTAGAGATTAATTTAATTGCAAATGTCCATAGATATGATTCGGCATTGAGACAACAAACGAAAATATTTTGACAAAATCACTTTCATGGTTAATTTGAAGCATGATATGAAGAGTAGGATGAAAGTAAAACAGCAAAGACATAAAATGTCACACAATTTGCATATTTAAACTAATGGTGTGTTCATTGGTGAAATGCGAATTGTTGCTACTCAGTTATTCAGACAACACCCAAAAAAGGCATTCCAATTGCTTTGAAACATACACTGTTGGGCGTTGGTGATAAGAAGGAATGATTCAAATGAAGCACGTGGGCTTGTGGCGCAATGGATAACGCGTCTGACTACGGATCAGAAGATTCCAGGTTTGAATCCTGGCAACCTGTAATATTTTGCTGTGCATATTTGAATTTCAAACATATTTTCATTTATATACAAAGATGGCTTTGTTCGACATCAACAATGGTGCAAATAGTGCAGCACTGCATCTCTTGCATCAGTATCTGTTGATACTTGATGAACACAATGGATGCAGTACGAATCATGAGTTTCATGCATTGATTGGGGTGCTATTCAAACCGGAATTGATGCTCATGATGAAGGATATCATTTGGAACAGATATGTTTTAATGCTTGCCCTCGACATGTTTTTGCTTATCAATGTATCAGCAAAACAAGAAACACAGAATTCTATTAAATAGATCTATTTTAATGCTTGCCCTGGACAAGTCTTTGATTATCAATGGTTCAGTAAAGCAAGTAGCAAAGAAATCTATCGGATTGATCCATTCGATTGCAAACTTCTTTTGAATCTAATCTGCTTTTGAACCAGACATGATGACGCGTTCAAAGATGCACAATTATATTTTGGTCTTAGGGATGCTTTTTTTCAATACCGACAAAGGTTAAAAATAAAACAATTAATTTGCTCTTAACAACAATAAAGAGTAAATAAATACATAATTGGGAATAGATACATCAATGACAAACCTGGAGTGTCATTTTATTGCAAATGTCCATTGATTTCATTTGGCATGAAGCCATCATCGATAACTTCTCTATAGAGTTACTTTCATTTTTGATTTGAAGCATTATATGAATAGTAGGATGAAAGTGAAACAGAAAATACATATAATACCTCACTTTTGGCATATATGAGCTCAGGGGGTGTATTTGTGGTGTACAATGGGCATTGGTGCTACTTAGCCATTCAGATACCTCCACATGAAGTCATTCCAATTGCTTAGAAACATACACTGTTTGGCGTTGGTAATAAGAAGGAGTGATTCAAGTAAAGCATGTGGGCTTGTGGCGCAATGGATAACGCGTCTGACTACGGATCAGAAGATTCCAGGTTCGAATCCTGGCAAGCTCGTAATATTTTGCTGTAAATTCTATCATAACTAGCATATTTTCATTTATACTCAAGGATGGCTTTGTTCAACATTCACAATGGTTCAAATAGTACAGCACTACATCCCTTGTATCAGTCCCTATGGATATTTGTGGATCACAATAGATTCGGTAAGGATCCTGAATTTCTTGCATTGTTGGGTTGCAATTGAAGCAAAATTGATGCTCATGATAATAAACATGATTTAGAACAGATATATCACAATGCCTACCCTCGACATGTCTTTGCTTATCAATGTATTAGCTAAACAAGTAACACCAAAATCTATCGCATCGATGCATTTTAATGCTTCCCCTCGACATGGCTTTGCTTATCAATGTTTCAGCAATACAAGTGGCGCAGAAATCTGTCGGATTTGATCATTCAATTGCAAACGTCATTTGAATTTACAGCGCTTTTGAACCAGAATTGATGACGCTTTCAAAGATGCACTATCATATTTTGCTCAAATGGATCATTTACAGTGTTTTAAAAGGATATAAAAAACCGATTAAATTAGCCCTTAACAATAATAGAGACTTAATAAATAGATAATTGGGAATACCTACCAGACTCATTACCTTAGAGATTAATTTAATTGCAAATGTCCATAGATATGATTCGGCATTGAGACAACAAACGAAAATATTTTGACAAAATCACTTTCATGGTTAATTTGAAGCATGATATGAAGAGTAGGATGAAAGTAAAACAGCAAAGACATAAAATGTCACACAATTTGCATATTTAAACTAATGGTGTGTTCATTGGTGAAATGCGAATTGTTGCTACTCAGTTATTCAGACAACACCCAAAAAAGGCATTCCAATTGCTTTGAAACATACACTGTTGGGCGTTGGTGATAAGAAGGAATGATTCAAATGAAGCACGTGGGCTTGTGGCGCAATGGATAACGCGTCTGACTACGGATCAGAAGATTCCAGGTTTGAATCCTGGCAACCTGTAATATTTTGCTGTGCATATTTGAATTTCAAACATATTTCCATTTATATACAAAGATGGCTTTGTTCGACATCAACAATGGTGCAAATAGTGCAGCACTGCATCTCTTGCATCAGTATCTGTTGATACTTGATGAACACAATGGATGCAGTACGAATCATGAGTTTCATGCATTGATGGGGTGTATTCAAACCGGAATTGATGCTCATGATGAAAGATATCATTTGGAACAGATATGTTTTAATGCTTGCCCTCGACATGTTTTTGCTTATCAATGTATCAGCAAAACAAGAAACACAGAATTCTATTAAATAGATCTATTTTAATGCTTGCCCTGGACAAGTCTTTGATTATCAATGGTTCAGTAAAGCAAGTAGCAAAGAAATCTATCGGATTGATCCATTCGATTGCAAACTTCTTTTGAATCTAATCTGCTTTTGAACCAGACATGATGACGCGTTCAAAGATGCACAATTATATTTTGGTCTTAGGGATGCTTTTTTTTTTTCAATACCGACAAAGGTTAAAAATAAAACAATTAATTTGCTCTTAACAACAATAAAGAGTAAATAAATACATAATTGGGAATAGATACATCAATGACAAACCTGGAGTGTCATTTTATTGCAAATGTCCATTGATTTCATTTGGCATTGAAGCCATCATCGATAACTTCTCTATAGAGTTACTTTCATTTTTGATTTGAAGCATTATATGAATAGTAGGATGAAAAAGTGAAACAGAAAATACATATAATACCTCACTTTTGGCATATATGAGCTCAGGGGGTGTATTTGTGGTGTACAATGGGCATTGGTGCTACTTAGCCATTCAGATACCTCCACATGAAGTCATTCCAATTGCTTAGAAACATACACTGTTTGGCGTTGGTAATAAGAAGGAGTGATTCAAGTAAAGCATGTGGGCTTGTGGCGCAATGGATAACGCGTCTGACTACGGATCAGAAGATTCCAGGTTCGAATCCTGGCAAGCTCGTAATATTTTGCTGTAAATTCTATCATAACTAGCATATTTTCATTTATACTCAAGGATGGCTTTGTTCAACATTCACAATGGTTCAAATAGTACAGCACTACATCCCTTGTATCAGTCCCTATGGATATTTGTGGATCACAATAGATTCGGTAAGGATCCTGAATTTCTTGCATTGTTGGGTTGCAATTGAAGCAAAAAATTGATGCTCATGATAATAAACATGATTTAGAACAGATATATCACAATGCCTACCCTCGACATGTCTTTGCTTATCAATGTATTAGCTAAACAAGTAACACCAAAATCTATCGCATCGATGCATTTTAATGCTTCCCCTCGACATGGCTTTGCTTATCAATGTTTCAGCAATACAAGTGGCGCAGAAATCTGTCGGATTTGATCATTCAATTGCAAACGTCATTTGAATTTACAGCGCTTTTGAACCAGAATTGATGACGCTTTCAAAGATGCACTATCATATTTTGCTCAAATGGATCATTTACAGTGTTTTAAAAGGATATAAAAAACCCGATTAATTAGCCCTTAACAATAATAGAGACTTAATAAATAGATAATTGGGAATACCTACCAGACTCATTACCTTAGAGATTAATTTAATTGCAAATGTCCATAGATATAATTCGGCATTGAGACAACAAACGAAAATATTTTGACAAAATCACTTTCATGGTTAATTTGAAGCATGATATTAAGAGTAGGATGAAAGTAAAACAGCAAAGACATAAAATGTCACACAATTTGCATATTTAAACTAATGGTGTGTTCATTGGTGAAATGCGAATTGTTGCTACTCAGTTATTCAGACAACACCCAAAAAAGGCATTCCAATTGCTTTGAAACATACACTGTTGGGCGTTGGTGATAAGAAGGAATGATTCAAATGAAGCACGTGGGCTTGTGGCGCAATGGATAACGCGTCTGACTACGGATCAGAAGATTCCAGGTTTGAATCCTGGCAACCTGTAATATTTTGCTGTGCATATTTGAATTTCAAACATATTTCCATTTATATACAAAGATGGCTTTGTTCGACATCAACAATGGTGCAAATAGTGCAGCACTGCATCTCTTGCATCAGTATCTGTTGATACTTGATGAACACAATGGATGCAGTACGAATCATGAGTTTCATGCATTGATGGGGTGCTATTCAAACCGGAATTGATGCTCATGATGAAAGAAATATCATTTGGAACAGATATGTTTTAATGCTTGCCCTCGACATGTTTTTGCTTATCAATGTATCAGCAAAACAAGAAACACAGAATTCTATTAAATAGATCTATTTTAATGCTTGCCCTGGACAAGTCTTTGATTATCAATGGTTCAGTAAAGCAAGTAGCAAAGAAATCTATCGGATTGATCCATTCGATTGCAAACTTCTTTTGAATCTAATCTGCTTTTGAACCAGACATGATGACGCGTTCAAAGATGCACAATTATATTTTGGTCTTAGGGATGCTTTTTTTCAATACCGACAAAGGTTAAAAATAAAACAATTAATTTGCTCTTAACAACAATAAAGAGTAAATAAATACATAATTGGGAATAGATACATCAATGACAAACCTGGAGTGTCATTTTATTGCAAATGTCCATTGATTTCATTTGGCATTGAAGCCATCATCGATAACTTCTCTATAGAGTTACTTTCATTTTTGATTTGAAGCATTATATGAATAGTAGGATGAAAGTGAAACAGAAAATACATATAATACCTCACTTTTGGCATATATGAGCTCAGGGGGTGTATTTGTGGTGTACAATGGGCATTGGTGCTACTTAGCCATTCAGATACCTCCACATGAAGTCATTCCAATTGCTTAGAAACATACACTGTTTGGCGTTGGTAATAAGAAGGAGTGATTCAAGTAAAGCATGTGGGCTTGTGGCGCAATGGATAACGCGTCTGACTACGGATCAGAAGATTCCAGGTTCGAATCCTGGCAAGCTCGTAATATTTTGCTGTAAATTCTATCATAACTAGCATATTTTCATTTATACTCAAGGATGGCTTTGTTCAACATTCACAATGGTTCAAATAGTACAGCACTACATCCCTTGTATCAGTCCCTATGGATATTTGTGGATCACAATAGATTCGGTAAGGATCCTGAATTTCTTGCATTGTTGGGTTGCAATTGAAGCAAAATTGATGCTCATGATAATAAACATGATTTTTAGAACAGATATATCACAATGCCTACCCTCGACATGTCTTTGCTTATCAATGTATTAGCTAAACAAGTAACACCAAAATCTATCGCATCGATGCATTTTAATGCTTCCCCTCGACATGGCTTTGCTTATCAATGTTTCAGCAATACAAGTGGCGCAGAAATCTGTCGGATTTGATCATTCAATTGCAAACGTCATTTGAATTTACAGCGCTTTTGAACCAGAATTGATGACGCTTTCAAAGATGCACTATCATATTTTGCTCAAATGGATCATTTACAGTGTTTTAAAAGGATATAAAAAAAACCCGATTAATTAGCCCTTAACAATAATAGAGACTTAATAAATAGATAATTGGGAATACCTACCAGACTCATTACCTTAGAGATTAATTTAATTGCAAATGTCCATAGATATGATTCGGCATTGAGACAACAAACGAAAATATTTTGACAAAATCACTTTCATGGTTAATTTGAAGCATGATATGAAGAGTAGGATGAAAGTAAAACAGCAAAGACATAAAATGTCACACAATTTGCATATTTAAACTAATGGTGTGTTCATTGGTGAAATGCGAATTGTTGCTACTCAGTTATTCAGACAACACCCAAAAAAGGCATTCCAATTGCTTTGAAACATACACTGTTGGGCGTTGGTGATAAGAAGGAATGATTCAAATGAAGCACGTGGGCTTGTGGCGCAATGGATAACGCGTCTGACTACGGATCAGAAGATTCCAGGTTTGAATCCTGGCAACCTGTAATATTTTGCTGTGCATATTTGAATTTCAAACATATTTCCATTTATATACAAAGATGGCTTTGTTCGACATCAACAATGGTGCAAATAGTGCAGCACTGCATCTCTTGCATCAGTATCTGTTGATACTTGATGAACACAATGGATGCAGTACGAATCATGAGTTTCATGCATTGTTGGGGTGCTATTCAAACCGGAATTGATGCTCATGATGAAAGATATCATTTGGAACAGATATGTTTTAATGCTTTGCCCTCGACATGTTTTTGCTTATCAATGTATCAGCAAAACAAGAAACACAGAATTCTATTAAATAGATCTATTTTAATGCTTGCCCTGGACAAGTCTTTGATTATCAATGGTTCAGTAAAGCAAGTAGCAAAGAAATCTATCGGATTGATCCATTCGATTGCAAACTTCTTTTGAATCTAATCTGCTTTTGAACCAGACATGATGACGCGTTCAAAGATGCACAATTATATTTTGGTCTTAGGGATGCTTTTTTTCAATACCGACAAAGGTTAAAAATAAAACAATTAATTTGCTCTTAACAACAATAAAGAGTAAATAAATACATAATTGGGAATAGATACATCAATGACAAACCTGGAGTGTCATTTTATTGCAAATGTCCATTGATTTCATTTGGCATTGAAGCCATCATCGATAACTTCTCTATAGAGTTACTTTCATTTTTGATTTGAAGCATTATATGAATAGTAGGATGAAAGTGAAACAGAAAATACATATAATACCTCACTTTTGGCATATATGAGCTCAGGGGGTGTATTTGTGGTGTACAATGGGCATTGGTGCTACTTAGCCATTCAGATACCTCCACATGAAGTCATTCCAATTGCTTAGAAACATACACTGTTTGGCGTTGGTAATAAGAAGGAGTGATTCAAGTAAAGCATGTGGGCTTGTGGCGCAATGGATAACGCGTCTGACTACGGATCAGAAGATTCCAGGTTCGAATCCTGGCAAGCTCGTAATATTTTGCTGTAAATTCTATCATAACTAGCATATTTTCATTTATACTCAAGGATGGCTTTGTTCAACATTCACAATGGTTCAAATAGTACAGCACTACATCCCTTTGTATCAGTCCCTATGGATATTTGTGGATCACAATAGATTCGGTAAGGATCCTGAATTTCTTGCATTGTTGGGTTGCAATTGAAGCAAAATTGATGCTCATGATAATAAACATGATTTAGAACAGATATATCACAATGCCTACCCTCGACATGTCTTTGCTTATCAATGTATTAGCTAAACAAGTAACACCAAAATCTATCGAATCGATGCATTTTAATGCTTCCCCTCGACATGGCTTTGCTTATCAATGTTTCAGCAATACAAGTGGCGCAGAAATCTGTCGGATTTGATCATTCAATTGCAAACGTCATTTGAATTTACAGCGCTTTTGAACCAGAATTGATGACGCTTTCAAAGATGCACTATCATATTTTGCTCAAATGGATCATTTACAGTGTTTTAAAAGGATATAAAAAACCCGATTAATTAGCCCTTAACAATAATAGAGACTTAATAAATAGATAATTGGGAATACCTACCAGACTCATTACCTTAGAGATTAATTTAATTGCAAATGTCCATAGATATGATTCGGCATTGAGACAACAAACGAAAATATTTTGACAAAATCACTTTCATGGTTAATTTGAAGCATGATATGAAGAGTAGGATGAAAGTAAAACAGCAAAGACATAAAATGTCACACAATTTGCATTTAAACTAATGGTGTGTTCATTGGTGAAATGCGAATTGTTGCTACTCAGTTATTCAGACAACACCCAAAAAAGGCATTCCAATTGCTTTGAAACATACACTGTTGGGCGTTGGTGATAAGAAGGAATGATTCAAATGAAGCACGTGGGCTTGTGGCGCAATGGATAACGCGTCTGACTACGGATCAGAAGATTCCAGGTTTGAATCCTGGCAACCTGTAATATTTTGCTGTGCATATTTGAATTTCAAACATATTTCCATTTATATACAAAGATGGCTTTGTTCGACATCAACAATGGTGCAAATAGTGCAGCACTGCATCTCTTGCATCAGTATCTGTTGATACTTGATGAACACAATGGATGCAGTACGAATCATGAGTTTCATGCATTGATGGGGTGCTATTCAAACCGGAATTGATGCTCATGATGAAAGATATCATTTGGAACA
>CM067357.1:59402400-59432731 GCA_034190875.2 Urechis unicinctus | reverse complement strand
GCCACAATTTAAATTGTATATTTTTCCAACATGATAAAAAACGATAGTTACAGTTTACTCCCATTCATGTATGATGCATCAATCATATCAAAATATAAATGACCGTTGATGCGTTTTGTCAGAAGCGGATAATTCAAACCTACGGACGTTATAGTCGTCTACCGTGGCGGACAACATCAAAGGCGCAATACGTCGCGTCGCGCGCAACGCACCATGGCGCACCAAGTAGCTCAGAGCTTTTGGGGTCCAGACTATCCCCAATGCTTTAAGCATAATGGCTTTCACCAAAACTGACCAAAATTGAAAATTCAAACGCTTACAAAATCATAACCACTTAACCGATTTTCAAAGTTCCAATGGCTCTGTGATCCTCGTGCTGGGCTCTAGATTGCTATACAGATCCGCCATAATAAACACACCCACAATCGAATATTCGCCGTCATATAATATGCATATGACAAATATCACAGAGCAATCATAAAGCAAAGATCTACAGCACAACCCACATCCACTTAATATCAACGATCTAACGTATAATTCTATTATATATCCGCTATTTGAAGCGTGACCACAATCAAACACACGTCCGTCATAAAAAAACATACAAATAATCATAAAGCAAAGATAAATCATAAAGCAAACATCTACAACACTACCTACATTAATTTGTCATCATACAAAACACCATACAACTGTGGTTAACTTTATTTGAAAGATCCACCATTCAGTGCAAATCATCACAGCATTAATTACAGATCCACCCTACACTTAACACTCCCCATACAGCATACACCCTTATATTGCAGATTCATCATGCAACACATATTCCCCGTACGACACGCATTCATCATATATTACGAATGCGTCATACAATGCACAATTCCCATACAATAAACTTCTATTTTTTGTCACTGGCAGCTGTATTTTATAAACTTATGTACGATGACTTGTCAATGCTTTCCACAATACTCGTAAGGCTCCGTTGGTATCGTTCATCATGAGGGATAGGACCCTAAGTTATGTTTAAACATTTCTCTATGAACAGCACTTAACTAACATAAGTCATGTTTGGAAAAAAATGGGTACATTGCTGCCTGCGTGGCAAGGACAGAGTCGATCAATATCAACAAATAAGAAATTGTTTGCTTTCCGCAAAGTATGACTAAATCTGATTATCGTCGTGTCAATAACATCAAATGGATAAGCCGCTTGCGCTTGCGCGTGGAATTCGGCAGTTAGGGTTCACGGAGTAAAGTTGAGCTGCCGACAGTTACTGCGACCGTTGCGCGAGCTGCTCGTCGCCATGGCCACCATTCAGAATTAACACATCAAAGAGTTTGTGTCAACCACGTTTTGTGTCAGATTCGTTCACGGAGTACATCCCGAGTTTATCATGAGTTCATGCCAGCCTTATATAAGCTGCGTATTGGCACACAAATATTAATAACCATAGCGGTTAAACAATTCGTTTTTGAATCTCTGTTGGTGTCTTGAGATTTTGGTCACCTGATGTTTTAGCATTGTTTGTTAATTTCAGAAAGGTGTCTGGTTGCAATAGATTAGTATTGTTTGGCAACTTCAGACCGTTATCTGGATAGGGGAAAAATGGCTGTCATCCTGTCAATTTTGGCTCTAAAACTGACAATCCCATGAAATTTGAATATTCAAAAAAATAAATACAGCTTATTAGAATCCTCTCGATTATACATTTCTTGTGGTATAATTTCACCATGATAATTTTAAAATAAGACATGAAAAGTGGCTGTTATCTCTTTCCGTAGAATTCTGGCACAAAACCGAGCAAAACTTCCCACCTCTTCTGTGATTCAACATGGAAACATATCTGCCATATGCACAGGCAATCCTGTAGCAAACAATGGCTTTTTAGACAAATTCGTTTTGTGCCAAGATAAAATCTCAAATAAAGGATAGCATATTTCATTATATTATCGCTTGGACAACGCCGAAGAATGTATTTCGATGATTCTATCGCATACAGAATTAATTAATGGACCTTACCCAACACGATAGTTGAATTACATATAGCTTATCTAATTGAGCATTTTAATATCATTAAATAAGGCAATCACGGGTTTTTCTGGATAAATATGCTTCGCCGCAATCGGTCGATGTTTACTTGCGTTTCCATTATCAAATATTTTGCACCCAGGAACACGGCCACAAAACGCTTCACATCCGAACACATTTTGCAAAAAATTTCATTTAATATTTAAAATTACTCTTGCTTCGCATTGAAAATGCCAGATGGTCGATAACATATTGATACTTGTACCTCGAAAGTTATTCATAGCCAATGTCATCTTTCTAGATTATAATGGTACCTTGCTGTCACGTTGTGGCGGTTTACGTGACGTCGAATTTCAACGTGTTCACGACGTGGCAGACACGTTGTGGTGTGATTTGTTCTCAGAATTTCTGTTGTTGTCTTTAAATAATGCGTAAAATATATAAATTTCAATCAGAATAATTTTCTAAAAATGATTTTATGCCACGGGGATTGCTGTGAAAACGACATTATGATTTCGGGAGTCCATGACGTCATATCTGCAACAAAACGCAATGAGTATATAACTCTTAGTCCTACATGTTGAGTCTGTATGAAGGCTGTATGTTTCAAATTGATTATCTATTAAGCGATTATATATTTATTATTGCTATTATATTATCTCACACCTGCTTGATTGAAAGCATAGCAAATGATTTTAAGCCCGATGGTTAAATGACTGAAAATGTTCACACACAGAGTAAATCTGGAGCAGGAGTGTTTATTCCTATAAAGGAATCGATAAAGGATAATGAATGGAATGACCCCTCAACAACAAATTCATACATAGAGAGCTTGTTTATAGAAATACCGAGACTGACAAGTAAGTGCCATATTAATATGCACACGCAGTGTTGTGTATCCACACCCAAACTCTAGTACCAGGGACAAAACTCTGCATACTTCTGAAACGACGTGAGCCCGACTACCATGATATGTCATATAAAGCAAATAAATATAACGAGCGGGAAACATGGAACCTTATCAAAACAGTCCCAACCAAAAACAAGCAGGGCTGAATTTCTCAACAATTCAGAATTGATGGTAAAATTTTCGATGCTAAAAATGTCATTGCAAACATATTTAATCAGTTTTACCTGAATATTGGGCAGAATCTTGCAAACAAAATTTCCCAATCAATAACGATTTTAATCGTTTATTAATAGCCCAAACGTTCACACTAACTTCATAAGGAATACAAATGAACGCTAAGTTACTAACATCATCAGTGGCTTAAACATGCTGCCCCTGGATAGGACGATATTTCTAGTTCTATTATCAAAAGTACATCACAATATATATTAAAGTCACTGATCAACTGTCTTAATATATCTCTATAGCCAGGCGTTGACCCAAATGAGCACGTGTTATTTACATATTCAAAAATGGCCTCTCAAACGAAATTATCAATTATCAAGTATAGACCCGTGTCAATTGTTCCCTGTTTTTCAAAAGTATGGAAAAACCCATCATGTCAGACATGAATTCCTGAACAAACTTCATGAAAACCACAGCACTAATTAAGCTAGCTTTACTGTATCTAGTTGACAAAATTATCAGTCATATATTTAAATGATCCTGAATGAGCGCTAAATTGTTCTCTTTAAGCTTTAGACGGCTAAACTTGCTATAATGAAAATTGCTTGTAATCATAGTGAATTATACATACATACTATAACAATTAATGTCGTAAATAAATATGATCGCATACTGTGTAAAATGTCACCATCATTACGATTCTGAATATGTCGAACACTGAAACTCTTTCCACAAATGTAATATTTTGTCAAGTTTTAACCAATGTGCGTTCGAATATGTTTCGTTAGATTACTTCCACAGATGGAAACCTTTCCACAATTATCACTTTTTTTAGGTTTTTCATCAATATGCGCTGTGTAAGGATTCCTCCATTAGCAAACGACTTTCCACATGTCACATTTCTAAGGGTTTTTCACCAGTATGTGTTATCATATGTCTAGTCAGATTACCTCCTTGAGCAAACGATTTTCCACAAATGTCACATTCATGAGGTTTTTCACCAGTATGCGTTCTCCTATGTGCAGTCAGACTCCCTACATGAGCAAACGATTTTCCACATATGTCACATTCATGACATTTTTCACCAGTATGCGTTTTCCTATGGTGGGTCAGATTACCTCTTTGAGCAAACGATTTTCCACAAATGTCACATTCATGAGGTTTTTCACCAGTATGCGTTTTCATATGTGCAGTCACACTATCTCCACGAGCAAATGACTTTCCACAAATGTCACATTTATAAGGTTTTTCATCACCAGTATGCGTTCTCATATGTCCAGTAAGATGGCCTACCTGAGCATACGACTTTCCACAAATGTCACATTTATGAGGTTTTTCACCAGTATGCGTTCTCATATGTCCAGTCAGACTACCTCCTTGAGCAAACGACTTTCCACAAATGTCACATTTATAAGGTTTTACACCAGTATGCGTTCTCATATGTGCTGTCAGATAACTACCACAAGCAAACGACTTTCCACAAGTGTCACATTTGTAAGGTTTTTCACCACTATGCATTCTAATATGGATTGTCAAATCCTTTCTACAGGCAAACGACATTCCACAAATGTCACATTTGTAAGGTTTTTCACCAGTATGCGTTATCATGTGTGCAGTCAGACCACTTACCTGAGCAAACGATTTTCCACAATCACATTTGTAAGGTTTTTCACCAGTATGCCTTCTTTTATGGATTTTCAGAGCGCTTCCACAGCCGAAGGATTTTCCACAAACGTCACATTTGTAAGGTTTTTCACCAGTATGCGATATTTTATGGGTTTTCAGATTGCTTTCATAGCTGAAAATCTTTCCACAAACCTCACATTTGTGAGGTTTTTTACCAGTACGAGTTTTTGTGTGTGTCTGTTTTGATTGCTTTCCCTACTGAACAACCGATATGGTCCCTGCTGCAGTATGCGTGTTCATTTGTCTCATCAGGCGTGCATTTCGGCCAAAGGATTTTACATCCGCGTTACATTTCAAAGTCCCCTCTCCTGTCTGCACAGTCTTACAACTTGTTTGATTGTCAGCACCATTTAAAATATGTTTTTCGACATCGCATTGGTTTTGTTCATCTGGCACAAGTCGAGGATGTTCTGAAGTGTAATTCACTGCATGGTTATCAAAGGCACCAGACGGAGGTAAAGGGATGCCAGGAGCTCCCAATTCATAGCGACATTTGGAAGAAATATCTATGTTGGAGGTGCCACAATCAATGCTGTTCGTTTTATAACAATGAAGCAAAGCAGATCTGTCGGAGTCAAATTCATCTTTTACACAAGGGAATCCATCGCTGACATCATCATTAAAAAATATGTTTTTCGACATCACATTGGTTTTGTTCATCTGGCACAAGTCCAGGATGTTCTGCAGTGTAATTCACTGCATGGTTATCAAAGGCACCAGACGGAGGTAAAGGGATGCCAGGAGCTCCCAATTCATAGCGACATTTGGAAGAAATATCTATGTTGGAGGTGCCACAATCAATGCTGTTCGTTTTATAACACTGAAGCAAAGCAGATCTGTCGGAGTCAAATTCATCTTTTACACAAGGGAATCCATCGCTGACATCATCATTTAAAATATGTTTTTCGACATCACATTGGTTTTGTTCATCTGGCACAAGTCCAGGATGTTCTGCAGTGTAATTCACTACATGGTTATCAAAGGCACCAGACGGAGGTAAAGGGATGCCAGGAGCTCCCAATTCATAGCGACATTTGGAAGAAATATCTATGTTGGAGAAGGGAATCCATCGCTGACATCACCAGGGGCCTCCAGTTTAATCACTACTTTAACATCTTCCATTCTGATGTATTCGGTTCCATCAGCTAGAATTCTCCTGTAACACATATTCAAGAATCACTAGCTGTTTTCGTGTGATCTTTTAAAACATTAAAAACATTCATGCATCCATTTGAGCAATGTATTGGAATGATCGCTATTTAGAAGTAGACGTTGCGCATAGTCACATATTTTCATAACATGTGGATATGTGGGCGAGAACCTAACCATAGTTTGGCATTATTGGTTCAAGCAAAGAATGTGAATTACTTGAAAACGATAATAGCTTCAATTCCATGTTCCATCAAAGAACGCTTGCATGTAGTTCATCAGCAAACAAAGGTATTCCAGACTGACCTAACAGACCAATCAAATTGATGCCCAAGCAACAACATGCAACATATTCGTTAGCAGGAAGCTAGACATTCTATATTACATTGGGAACTTTTAAACCTGGTTCACTTACAGTGCATAATACCCAGCCAGCACCTGGCCATCACTTGCTGTCTTAAATCAGTGACATACATAACTACGGCTATAAGAGAAGAGCCATGGAAAGAACGATGGTCGCTTTTACTCTTCCGCAGCTTACATAAGCTGAGGAATCAAGACAATGCTGCTTAAATTAAATAGTGTCATCTGTCGAAATAACCAGAGGAGGCTATAATAATGTAACAATAGATTCGCTGATTTATTTGTTTCAAGCGTGTAAACCAAGACGACTGTGGTAAGCTGCCTTGGCATTGCCTGGTAGGACGCTGAAGGAGTTCATGGGATATTCCCATTGAATCACTGCATTTAGCGAATGATTACAATTGCTTCAAAGAAATGTCCTAATGGTCATATGAGTAGAGGTTGCATAAACAGTTTATTTATTGAGCGTCCGTTAAATTGATCTCGATATTGAAAATTCTAAAAAGAGGGCATAAAAAATTCGTTGAAGAGGAAATATATCTCATTACATGATAAGCAGAGAAGAAGAACCCAATCACTAGATGAGCTCCAGCACAAAGGCTTAAACAAACCCATGACGACTTGCTATGAAAGTGTACATGTTCATCCCTCTTTTGTGTAGTTTAGGCATGATCCTCAACAAAACGTTATGACGAGACTATATCCGTGAGTTGCCTTGTCATAGCGTCCCTTGGAATTTTCTGTTTAATTCGGAGCAGCGGAAACCTCGATCAATCAGATGACTCCATGTCTTTAACAAACGCCTACCCCGAGACGTCGGATGCACAATCCCATTTGCTTTTGTTGATTTCATAGAATCGTCGCCTAATGACGGCGCCGTATTTTTATTTAATTTCCTAATCCCCACTCACTTTAGCGAAGCTGTTAACTCTATGCTCCAGATGCTAAAGATCGAGAATAGTAAACAGCGCTATGAGAGGCGAACTGTATTCGACAGGTCATTCCCGGGCAATTTAACATTTTGATATTTAATTCATATTGTAGTTGTCATTATCGCTATTTTTAACCATGTGTCAGATGTGTTTTTGCAATGAAAGGGCTTTGCTAACGATTGCAGTGTATTATAATTAGAAGAGCGATCACCACAGAGCCACATTTGCCGTACAATGCCACTCGAAGTGAACCCACTTAGCAAAGCTATAGACTCTGATTGCATTCAATGGCACAATCCAAATTATCACAGGGCCTCAAAACTATGTGATATTGAGGAACTGTTGCCACAAACGTTTTGTGATAGATTTCGGAGTGCGGCCACCTCGACCAATTAGAAGACTAAATATCTTTAACACATCCCCAATGCGACAATCCCCAGATGGCCAGAGACGTTGGATAAACATCCCATGTGTGTTTGTTGGTTTTATGGTAGTTATGTTCATATTTTGGCTTTATATTTTTATTTAAAAGTGTACCAGGCAGAATCATAGAGCACCTCGCGTTATGAAATCCTGCATGGCTAAATTCATGATATTATTGGATTATCGCTCACGTCCAATGAAAAAAAATTATGATTACTTATTTGAAGGGAAATATGCTATCACAGTTAACAAACGATGTCTAAATAGCTTATAAATATTCAGAAAACTCAAAACCATACTACAAAGACTCTTGGTAAGATCGACTGATTAAGTGGCTGTTATCACTTACCTAGCCGTGCCCGACGGTAATATAAATATATACCGTCGTGCCTGAAAGTATGTGGGTCGTGTGGCAATTTTTTTTTATTTCGCGTGCCCGGGGCTTCCCACCAAGTTGTGTACTTACGTAAATGAGATGAATATCCGCTTAACCAGACTATTTAGGTTATCCACTGTCTCGTGATTATTTAGCAATTGTCAAATGAACTTTTAGAATCACAACTTTCGTTCACGGCAGCCCCAGTTTTGGAGATATGACGTCACATTACGCATTTTCAGGTTTCTCGTACTGGGAGGCAATAGGTGGTGGAACATTCCTTTCCTCTTCAAGGACCTCTGCAAGTCTGTAGCTTGGGTATTTTTGCCTGAGATCAAGCACCTCAGCAATGAACTGATGTACATAGTCTGAAGCAAATCAATGATATTCATATTTTATGATAGTCATAAAGTAAGTTAGTTATAAAATATGCCCATTTGAACTGGGTAACAATGTTTGTGCATATGAAACTTATTTAGGTTTCGGTAATAAATGTCAAAATAACGTGTTTCATTTTAGATTAATGCATGTACACACCAAAGGAAATTGGTACTTTGACCGGCTTGACAACTGGGTCTCCCTGTCTGGCTTTGGGGTAAGACACTCTCCATTGGGACTGACCTCCTTCAGTGATGGCTTGAGCTCTGTTCGAGTTTTCATTGAAGTGAATTACTGCTAGGAGCAATCTGGGTATATCTATATAGCAGGTTGATAACATATTGCTAAGTAAGAATTGAAACTTGAGCTCATAATTATACAAAGAACATTACAGCTGTCAGTACACAAATGTGCTAAACTTCCATACAACAAATATACACAACCGAATTTCTAACTGTTATTTCATTGGTATTACCTGGTCTCCATGGTGGCATAGGGATAGTGGACACTCTTTGGTGCGAAGAATATGACCACTTTGTGATACGATTCTAGGCTTGATGTCTGCTCTGATGGAGAAAGCCTGCCAATGTCATTTAGGAGATGCTTGCTGGAGACTATCAACTCCAACTCTTTGTGTGGCTTCGATCCTATTTATGGTTAACACATATATCAATACAGATTACATTTCTTTGGTAAAGTAGTACCACAGGGACATGGATCTTACCATTACGACTCATCTAATTACACTACCACTGAAGTAAATATTTCTAGATAAACTTATATGATTAAAAACTAATACCGACCCTTCAGTATCCACTTCCTGTCCACTAGTAGTGCATGCTCACATTCCGGGTACAGATCCCCATGCCCCGCGTGCTCATTGACTACATGCCTAGTGACAGAGAGCCGCTGTCTTATAATGGTCAAGTTCCAAAGGAGCATTTGGTTTTGGCGACGGAACAAATGAATAAACCATAGGTGAAACGTTTGTAACATCGATCAATCCATGAAAGTGTTTGAACAACAGTTGTAATGAACACCTGTTCTACAAACTTTATTTATGGATCCATATATTTTTATGATATATGAATAACTGCGCCATGACTGAACAAATGTCTTTGGAATAATGTATGCTACTGTAACGCCCCAGGGGGTAAGCCAAAACCGTGGGCGTTGCTGAGTTTTGCAGCAACTATTATGCAACTGGAAGGAAATAACGGAGATGGGTGGGCAATTAACAAATATCGGATTTATTGTCCAGAGACAGCCATGGACCAACATTTATGATCATACATACAATTATAACTAGCAATTACAAATACGTCAAATGGCGCGAAACAGAGAGTTTCGTCGACCACAACAAATCCGGTGTCTATGCTCCGTGAATCACACTGAGGGATCCATACTTCAGCATTAGCCACACAACAATACTAACATGCAAAATAGTGAAACTCACGATAATATTAGTCCCAAACAAAAACGTCTATATTCTTCAAAGCCAAGTTCACGAGTGCCTAGCAGACGCTCTCTCGTTTTTTTAAACTGGCACAACCCAATGTAAACAAAAACTAAAATCACTACACATAGCAAACCAAATAACGGAGGTGTACAACAATAATTAATATACAGATTGTTACATAACGGTACATGGTAGCAAGCACATAAACACAGTAAACATTAGAATAGAACACATTTATATCCACTAAGGAAAACAGAATAAAACGGGACTACACCGCGATGCGGAGGCAATCCACGAAAGTCGCTATGCGGCTCGAACAAGTAAACAGTAATTCTGGAGTAATAGTTGATGGCTGACTCGAGGAGGATCCTGGGCTTCTACAAGAGAGACGCTTGCTGTGGGTAAGGACGGCAGGCAGTCTAGCAGGTCAGGGGCCCTGTTCCTTGGCCTCCAATCCAGCATCTGGCAGTGTCTGTATCCGTCTGGGGTTGCATCGGCATGAGCGGTGTCTGTCGAGGAAGGGTGGTCTGATCTCAGGAACTGAGAACAGGAATGTGAGAGGGGAGGGAAATCCCTAATCCCAGCCAAATCTCTTGGGAGGCCTGATCACTCTATGTGAACGGGTCACGTCATTAGTCTCTCTAGCGGGTGTGACAATATCTCCAGTGTACGAATGTGTGTCCTTCACTGGACATGTGGAGGGATTAACCTCACAGTTCGTTATGTCAGGGGAAGGATTTGTGTCATTTGCCATCTCCAGGGACAGATCGACCTCATCATCGCCCATCACTTGGATGCTTATGTCTGGACTGTGATACGGCTTGAGGTCATCTACATGAACAGCCTTAGCTTTAGCACCATCCAAATCGCCTACCAAATATGTGACGTCACCCAGGCGTTTTACAACTTTCAAAGGCCCAACATATGGAGTGCCTAATTTGTTGCCAACAAGATTTGGGTGGTAGAATCGCAACACAAGGTCGCCTTTTTTAAATTCACGGTCCTTGGCTCTAAGATCATAGTATCTTTTCTGCCGTTCTGCAGAGCGCTGTAAAGAGTCTCTGGCAGATACAAAACTACCTGCCATTGCCTCCTTCAACCACTCGACATATTGGATTGGACAAGGCTTCATACTATCACACTCAGGGGAGGGGTACATCAGGTCAATGGGGAGAGTAACCTCCCTCCCAAGCATTATCAGGTTAGGGGAACAACCTGTGCTTTCTTGTATGGTAGATCTATAGGCACAAGTGGCATATGGCAGGTAATCATCCCAATCACGGGGCTGGTCAGCACATAGTTTGGACAGCATCGCTATCAAGGGGCGGTTGAACCGTTCAACTTGCCCGTCACTCTGTGGGTGATAAGGTGTTGTCTTGGTTTGATCTATCTCAAGGATGCGACACACACCTTTCATTAGGTCACGTTGAAATTCTGCACCTTGGTCAGAATGAAGGACCTTGGGGAGACCCAGTCTGAGGAATACTTCAGTAACCAGACAGTCTGCTACTGTAAGGGCTTTATGGTCTGCTAGAGCAAAGGCCTCAGTCCATTTGCTAAAGTAGTCAGAAACAACCAGGATACATGAGTTTCCATTGTCCGTGGTTACTGGCATTGCGAGAATGTCAATAGCAATTCTCTCCATTGGAGCCCCTACCAGCTGTTGCCTGAGTTTGGAATGTTTAGGCCCCTGCCTAGGATTCCGGTGCTGGCATGTATCACACTGCCACCAAAACCGTCGTCTGACGCTGTGTACCGTCTTAGTAGTCCCAAGGTGTCCCCCAGTTTTGTGGTTGTGGACATTCCGAAATATTCTCGTCCTTAAAGAATGAGGTGCAATCAAACAAAGTTTTTCCATTGCATGACCAGGCAGGGAAACCTTCTTGTACAACAACCCATTGTGGCATTCGAGCTGTTCCCAGTGGGTCCACAACACCTTCAAATCTGTTGACTCAGACTGGATTTCCTATCAACCGGGACGGCTACCTCTAGCTGACCACTGCAGCACTGAGGAAATACTGGACTCGGCAGATTGCAGTTTAAGCAGCTCTTCCACAGAAGCAGGTTCAATGAGGACATCGGAGTAGTCAGACACATAAAACAGAGGTGGACCATCGTCCACAGCAGCAACTGGAGGTGCATTGTCAACAGGGGCAACAACAGGGGGAGCCACAGCAATAGGCACAACCATTGGATCTGGACCATTGTCAGGAATATCTGCAGCCAAAGCGGGAACCAGTGGTTTTGTCATTCTGACATGATGATTGATACCACCTCTCTCCATTTCCAGCTCCTCCCTTTTTGAGCAATGGCGACATGGATTGCAAGGCCTGCGGGAAAGACCATCGGCATTCAAATGAATGCGGCCAGCCCTAAATTCAATGACATGGTCATATGTCTGGATGGTTTCGATCCACCTCGCCATTTGCCTCTCAGGCTGCTTAAAATTAAGAAGCCACGCAATGCCCCATGGTCTGTGCGGACAAGTGTTTTGGCACCATACAAATAGTGGTGAAAATGTTTGAGTGAGTCTACAACAGCCAGAAGCTCCCTCCTGGTTACGCAGTACCTCCTTTCAACATTAGAGAGAGTCCTACTAAAATAGGCAATAACCCTTTCCTGACCGTCTTGGACCTGTGAAAGAACTGCCCCTATGCCTGTACCACTGGCATCAGTGTCCAACACGTATGGGGTCATATCACGGGGATAGGCCAGGATTGGGGCCAGGTAAGGGCTGATCTGAGTGTGGCAAATGCAGTCTCGCAGTCCTCTGTCCACTCAAATTTGTGGGAAGCTTCTGTCAGTCGATAGAGTGGCTTAGCCACTGTGGAGAACGATCGTATGAAGCGTCAATAGTAGGAACAGAACCCAACAAAGCTTCGTACTTCCTTCACATTACTGGGGCGTGGCCAACTTTCCACCGCCTCAACTTTCTTTGCATCCGTGTGAATACCTTTTTCCGAAACAACATGGCCTAAGAAAGTAACCTCTTTCCTCAAAAACGGACATTTATGGGGCGCCACTTTCAAACCGGCTTCCCCAATCCTTTTCAACACCTCCCCTAACCTCTCCATGTGGGTTTCAAACGTGTCACCAATTACAATGATGTCATCCAGATATACGAGACATGTTTGCCACTACAGGCCAGCCAAGATGTGCTCCATCAGCCGCTCGAACGAAGCCGGCGCATTGGATAGCCCAAACGGCATAACCTTAAACTGGTAGAGACCAGAACCAGTACAAAATGCAGTTTTATCCTTGTCCTCAGGGCTTACCTCTACCTGCCAATAGCCACTTGCCAGATCCAATGTGGAAAACCACTTCGCCCCTTGCAAAGCGTCCAACGAGTCATCAATCCGAGGCAGAGGGTACGAATCTTTGACGGTAACCTCGTTCAGTTGACGATAATCGACACAGAAACGTGTAGACCCATCTTTCTTTTTGACAAGCACCACTGGAGAAGCCCATGGACTAGTAGATGGCTCAACTATCCCCAGACCTAACATCCTCTTGACTTCTTGCACCTCTACATCTCTCCTTGCCAGTGGTTGTCTACGAGGGCGCTGTTTGATGGGTTGTGCATCACCAGTGTTGATTTTGTGCTGGACGCCGGCGGCAAGTCCAAAATCATCCTTACCAACTGCGAACACTTTTTTATGTTGCATCAACAAAGTTGACAGTGCTTCGCCTTGTTCTTTAGTAAGGCCACCCACACTGGCATCAAACAAGTCAGTGAGGTGATCAGGCACCCTTGTAGAGACATCTGTATCAGCGACCTCTGGCTTAACCCCAGCCATAACACAGGACGAGATTCTACACACGGGCTCACAAGTGGCAGTGAATGTCTTTTTGTAGACCTTTAGGGGCTGGGTGGTGATGTTAACCACTCTTAAAGGAACAAACTCCTTCCCCAAATCGACCACTGTCCTTGCCAACCCCAAACCATGCTTTTCTGAAAATGACTGCAGAGGTTCAATAATCCCACTCACATAATGTCTCGGAGCACCGGTCACACAACCAGGGGGACAATCATCTCACAACCAGGAGGGACAGTAACAGTCTCGTTTAGAGCAACTTTGCAAATAAACGGTAGTTGGCTTTCTCTTTTGAGAACAAGGAGTCTGCCACCTATAGAAAGTGTGGCTTTGGCTGCATCCAAGACACACTCATGTTGACTGAGGAAATCCAGCCCTAAGATCACTGGAGCATCAATATCAGCAACAATCATTTGTTGCACCAATTCTATATCGTCACCAAGGTCCAAAGAGACGATTGTCTTTCCCAAGGGCTCCACAAGGCCGCCATCTGCCATCCTTAGCATGCCATCAGCAGGGGACAAAGTAGTGAAATTTCCTCCTGTGGACTCAAAATGGGACGGATGGATAACGTACATGGATGAACCGGAATCCACAAGACAATCAATCTCTCTACCCCCCACACAAACAACCAAATACAGACTTTTAACAATTGTCGTTTGAGGTCCAGAATTTAAATCTGCAGGGATCCGGACCGAGACCCCAGCTGGGATCCGTTTCCTGAGCTCTGTCCAGACTTTGACCTCAATTGATCAGTCTTCAATTTCTGGCAAGAGGAACGCCAATGGCCCTCCTTCCCACAGTAGTGGCACTTGCCCTTACCTCTAACCGGTTGGGCATTGGATTGGGCTGCCAACAGCTGGGTAAGTTGCCCTACAAGCTTATCAAGGGTATTTTCCGATACCTTTGGGTGGTTCTCCATAGCTCGCACAGGGGCGCTTTGACTCATTGCCCCAGAAGCTACAACTCCTCGTCTCTGTCTACCAACCTGGAACTCCTCGTATTCTAATGCTGTTTGCACAGCATCGTCGAGACACTTAGGCTTTCCCTGGTATACAGCCCATTCGAGTTGAGCGTCATGCAGGCTATCAATGAAACTGTCTTGGGACAAGCGATCACGAATGTCAAGTGACACTGCTGGGTAAGCCTTCCTCACCAAGCGTCTGACATCATGTGCTAATTCAGGAAGGGCCTCATGGCGCCTTCGAACACGACCTTTAAGCTGTGCCCGGAAAACCTCTGATTGGTTGTCAGGTTCAAACCTGGTCGCCAGGGCAGCAACTAACCTACCAAAGTCTCTTCTTTGTCCAGGTTCTAAGTCAGTAAGAACCTCTTGAGCCTGCCCTCTTAGACTAGTGGCCAGCTCTAAGGCTCTGGTGCTTGCATCCCAGTGGTTCAGATCAGCCACCATCTCAAACTGCACCAGATAATCTTTCCAACTTGATTTGCCATCATAGGTGGCTGGGGCTTTAGGCTTTCTATGCCTAAGATGAGTGGTGGAGGGGACAACCCCGGGTGAATTGGACACCACTCTACCATCTGGCCCTTGAGTAGGGCGGTTGGGAAGCCAATCAGCTGGTTTACCTCTGACAGGGGACGGTCTGGCAAGTTGCACCAAATCATCTACAGCTGAAGTGAAAGCCCTGCCCTGTGGAGATAGGGACGACCAGCCCACTTGCTTTCGAGACTTAACAGCTACATTGGTACTGTCCATCAGGAGAAATTCATTTTCCCCTGACCTAGGACCAATCACCGGGTGAGCAGACGGAACATGAGATCCCCAACAATCCCTGGGTTGGACAACCTGACTACCATGAAATGGACTGGGTGTGTGACGGTAGTCACCCTGAGGGTGAAACTCTTCAGAAACATTGCCACCAGCATAGCACTCAGTCTCTCACATTTTCTGGCCCTCTCCCCTGATATCGACTACCATGGAATGGACTGGGTGTGCAACGGAAGTCAACCTGAGGGTGAAATTCCTCAGCTACATTGATACCACCATAATACTCGGGGCATCTCACATATTCTGTTCCTCTCCCTTGGTGCCTTAGGTTGTGACCCTCTCGTGCTCTACCGTTTACACTAGAGGCAGGATACACACCGGAGACAGAATAGGGATCTACATGATTCCACGCGAGACCACCAGACACAGGTGCAAAGACAGGAGAAGGCCTGCCAGGATGGGAAGCAGAGCAAGGATCCACATGATCCCCAGCATGACCACTATAAGGACCAGTAGACACAGACAGGGGTGCAGGGATAGGAGTGGTTCTCCCACCAGCAGAGCGAACTCCTGTGGACATAACAGGCCGGAACCCACTCGAAACCGTGACAGCAGTGTTTGTAGAACAAGGAATAGACGGCCGGACACTTGTATTGGTTGGAGTAGACGGCCTAGCCCGAAGGGTGGACAAAGGAATGTGCATGTCGTCGTACCTAGCGCCTTGGAGCCGCTGCGAATACAAGTAGGACCCTTCCGAAGAATGAGGACTGGGCAGCCCAGGCAGGTTAAGGAGAACCTCATGGTCCGACATTTTCGAGATGCAAGGTTTAGAGTTAACCATTTATGGTGGATTATTTTAGGGTAATTAAACAGTTAACTGTTTACGATTAACCTTTTAGGACGACAGATTGTAAGAAAAATTAAAAAGTTTTTACAGTTAACCTTTTAGGATGATAGATTTTAGGAAAATCTAAAAAAGTTTTACAGTTAACCTTTTAAAGTGTTAACGATTTAAGAACTATTTAAAAAAAATCCACCTTTAAAGAGAGAAACAAACAGGGGATGGAAGAGCAAGAAAAAAAAATATATGTATGGCCTAGGGGACTGGGGGGGGGGGGGGGAGGGCGAGATTATGATTCACTTCAAGCCGATAGAGGTTCGCATCACTGGATTGTGTTTTATAAGTAACACAATCCCACTTCTGACACCATTTGTAACGCCCCAGGGGGTAAGCCAAAACCGTGGGCGTTGCTGAGTTTTGCAGCAACTATTATGCAACTGGAAGGAAATAACGGAGATGGGTGGGCAATTAACAAATATCGGATTTATTGTCCAGAGACAGCCATGGACCAACATTTATGATCATACATACAATTATAACTAGCAATTACAAATACGTCAAATGGCGCGAAACAGAGAGTTTCGTCGACCACAACAAATCCGGTGTCTATGCTCCGTGAATCACACTGAGGGATCCATACTTCAGCATTAGCCACACAACAATACTAACATGCAAAATAGTGAAACTCACGATAATATTAGTCCCAAACAAAAACGTCTATATTCTTCAAAGCCAAGTTCACGAGTGCCTAGCGCTCTCTCTCTCGTTTTTTTTAAACTGGCACAACCCAATGTAAACAAAAACTAAAATCTAAAAAACTAACACCCCCCCCCTTTTTTACACTACTTTCAATGTGATGGATGAAATGATTATTCCTTGAGTCCCTAGAAAAGAAGTAACAATCTTGTAAATTGATTAAACCATTATAAATGATCTTACCTGTGATTTGCAACATGAAATTGGCAACCAATGTTAATGGTCCTATCACATTTCAAATCTTGATAATTATACGGGTCGAGACGCGCTGGAACTGGCATGGCTTGGATATGAAAGGTTGTAGGGCCGTATCTCCTGGGTACATAATACTTGATTTTGGAAAAGCCAGGCTGTTTGTGGCGATGCATATTCACCCAGAAAACACAATGAATAGAATTCTTTGATGCAATTCGAATCCTAGATAAGGTGTGCTATATGTCATTCAGGTTTCATGTGTAGTATATACATTTAGTGAATAGTGCTTGCGATCGATGTGCTATATTCGGTGTTATCCGAGCGATAATATGTGGAACGATCAATCTTCTATCTCGATCTACGGTCGATAACTACTTGGTTATTTAACAGATGACTGGAGACAGATCCAATGATTAAAACTACGATCTTTAAATATTTTAAGCACAAATTACAGGAATGAATCCAACCCCAGCAAACTTTCAGCCCCTTATTGGAGAGTGGCAACATAGCTGCACAGACTAGCGGCTAGGCTAGTCTGTGCAGCTATGTTGGTTCATAAGAGCTAGTGTAGTACACTAGCTCTTATGAACCAAGTGAAGCTTACGCTCCCTCTTGAAATAAGCGTTCGAAAGGCCTTGATATATTGACTGCCATCAATATATGATTTTGCCCGATCCTTGAAGGATGACACGGGTGTCGTTGGTGTTGGTGTAGCTGTTGGAGCTTCGGAATGGTCTGATGGCTCAGCACTGGCTCCTGATGATGAGCGCTTGGAAGGTGGTGCCTTTGTTGGGGTGCTGTCTGGGACCAACCTCTTTGGCCACTTAGGGGTGTGCGTGGCCATGTCCTCTTTCTTGTGGAACGCTTAAAGACGGTACGGAGGGTCAAGTCATTGCGACAAGAGCCGCTAATCTTCTGTTTGGTTGGGCTGCTCATACCAGGGAAGGCTTTCCGTGCAGTATATGGGGAGGCAACAGTGAGCAACCCTATACTTGTGATGGCTCCCCTCCAGCCAGTCTTCACCACAGTTGGCACAGCGCGACATCTGTTACTGTAAAATAAACAAATTCATAAATTAATGTAGAAAAACGTACGCGTCGTATCGAACATCCTGATGTACTATCCTGATGCAGTTATCGTGGAGTAAAAATGCCAGGGTACTTTGAGCACACAAACTATAAATAATACTATAACCATCAATATTTGAAATCAAATTGCATTATTATTAATAAATAAATACCAATACTCTTCTATCTGACGATAAGGAATGTACAAAACCCCAAAATTGGCAAATATTTACCCAAAATATTACCCAAATTGAAAAGAAACAAGATCATAAAATTTTTGCCTATGTCCTCGCCAGCATTTTCCATCTGTATTATCGCTCTTTGGTTCGAAACAGACTTATTATGCAGCTGAATAAAGGAGAGGAAAGGGCAACTGGGTGGGAAAGTTGTAAGGTATGCATCTAGTATAAATTGACTCACCTGTGAAAAGTATAATCAGACAGATGATGACAATAATGGTACGATTACAACCCAGCAAATTCCACGCGGTCGTTAACGACAACGAATTGCAGGAGACTGTTTGTTGGCACCGGAAGTTCTAGGGAATTCTTCCCACCAGAATTCGGAGTGGAATTTTGCCGAAAAGGAGGTTTTCTTGCCCGTGCTGGTATAGGTCACTCCCATACAACTCAAGCTGAAGGATAAACCTGAATACATACTTTGCCAAAGCGCATGTGCTGATCTGATTCTTATTTTGAAATCATTTCATCGGTTTTAAAATCTTTTAGAATGTTTTGCAAGATGCTTTCATTAGAGAAATGAGACTATATTACATATTCTATACCCTGTGTGTGTCCTGGGATAGAATAGGAGGAAACTTATTGGGGAAACCAATTGGATGTATGTTGCGACTCGTATCAGTGGGCAAAGGAATCTTTTGTGAATGAGTAGAGTGGTCCTTGCGAGAACCATATCTGCATCACACTACTTTGGTGCGGATTTCACCTAGATGAGCGGCTGGTCCAGTCAATCGGCTAGTGGTGACTTCCCTTAGGATAATTTTTTTCATCACCTCCTTTTTATTTTCATTCACGTATACTTCTCTCTTTTTACCGTTAATCCTAGAAGGCAGCTGATCTATTCACCTTTATAGGCACCACATAACTGTTGATGTGCCTTTAAACCCTGTAATTACCTTATTATTGGAGAACGCTGACTCTACAAATCTGTTCCTTGTTGTTTCACTAGTTCACTCGTATAGCAGCATTGTAGATCCATTTTGATTGCAGACTTTTGGCTACAGTGATTTCATTTTGATTACAGCCTTTTGGCTACAATGATTCCACAACCACGCTGATATACTGAGTTCCTTCTTGTTACCACTATTTACGGCTAAGGTCCACATGGCTCCGGTTGTAAACAGGTGGTAGGACTTCAGTTACGTCGCGTTGGTCATTCTGTATTCAAAGAACCTCATGCTGTGAACACAGCCCATTTACCCAACCAAGGATTTTTTATCTTTGAGTCTTGCTGCAATGCTTGACTTCCTGCCTATCATGACTGCGGCACCATCTGATCCCAGTGCTACCAATTTCTTGTAGAACTGGTCAAGGCTCGCTCCAGACTTTGTGTTACCATCTCCTCAATGGCTGTCAACATGTTCTCTGCATTGGCCTTGCTAACACCCTGACAGCCCTCCAAAGCAGGTGCAGAGGTACACAATCTCTTGCTCCACTGGAGAATGTTGCACCATCACAGAGCCCCGTGACAAACTTGCCGTTAGCTGAAGTTGTTTTTACACAAGTTTGCTGAGTGGAATCTGCAGCAGCCTTCTCATTGCTATTTTATAATTTCTATCTTAAAAATATAAAATTTCAATAATTATAAAAAACAATATTGATAATTTTAAATAAAATGTTTAACCATATTGTTCAGAACACACAAAACTGGTTAAACTCATGTACAGGTGACTTCATACATGCTGTTCAATATAATAACTAACTAACAGTAACAGTATAAATTGGTTTATACATGTACAGTTTAAAAATAAATCTTCACTTAGTAATCTGACAGTAAACAAAATAATTACCGATAACGCTTTCCAACATCAAGTCCACTACTCTGCATCGAATCTACTTGCCAATTAATTAATTTGCGATCATAGGTTCCAGACATGGCTGAAACAAAACAAGCCAGAGACACTAATCGTTTCCAATGAATGAGGTGAGCTTGTGTACACCTTAATCATTGTCGTGTTCTCAGGCTCTACTTACCTATATTAGGGTTAGGTTCTCTGTCAGTAATGACGCTATGTTGCGTCATGACCTCCTCGCCTAATGTGATCTGTTTTATCATACTGGTGGTCATTAGCATAACTTTTTACATGGTTGACGATGTCAGGCACACATACAGCACTGACTGTACACTTATAAAATCCCGTCCCTGTTGTAAAATAAACCAAATTCTTGTGTATCATATTCGACACAAAACTTGACTTTATATCCCATATAAAGTACATTAGGAAGAAATGCCTCTAGGCAATGAATCTCCTAAAAGAAGTGTCCAAGCTGGACTTGGGAGATGACAGGCAGGTCCTGCTCAGGCTCTACTGGTCCTTAATAAGATCAAAGCTTGGTTATGGCTGCATCGTTTACGGTGCAACCCGAAAAGCTTTTCTTAGGTTTTGGATTCTGAGCATATGTTGAGAGTCGGACGACAAAACGACTTCACCAGCCCGCATGCAGGCACAGAATGTAACCAGAAAAAGAGCCTTGAACAGGACTGTTTGTAATGATTGGAATTTTGTCTATTAGTTTGTGCAACAGGGTGCGTGTGATAGGAAGCCACCCTTCCTGTCCTTGCAGGCCCTGCTGCTGAATTGCCTGTAGGGCTTTGCTAACGAGCACATAGTTGGTGATGTCTGGGATTTCTGGAATGTGCACAGCTGATAGTCGGTTATTATGTTTAAGGTGGATGAATGATGGACATAACAACCTGGTGCTTGGCTGTTTATTGAGGATATGGACGACTGCCTGGTTGTCGCAATGGAATATAATATGGGAGTTGCAAATTTTATCTGCAAAGTCACTTATGACAAGGAAGATAGGATGGAGCTCCAAGACAGTAATATCAATATTGGTCCATGAAGCCGGCCAGGCCCTCTGAAGCCAGCTTGACCCATAAGTGGCTGCGAAGCCCCTTTAGATGCGTCAGAGAACTTGGGGAATCAGCGGGATGTATTTGACGCATGATAGTTTTGTCGTTGAAGTGTGAAAGGAATTGCAGCCAAGTATTAAGGTCTTCTTTAGTATCAGCAGTTAAGTGTATGTAATGAAAGGGTTTGTGAGTGTGGATAGTCAAGTTGTGCAGCCGCCCAAGGAATGCTCTTCTGGGGGTAATGATTGTACATGCAAATTGAAGCATGCCAATGAGAGATTTGAGGTATTGCAAGGTGATTTTATTATGTTCAATTGCGTCTTGAATTTGGCCCGAATACTTGGAGTTTGTCAAGTGGCAAGCTGGCCTCCATGCCAACAGTGTCCAGTTCTATTCTAAGGAACTTGAAGACTGTGGTAGGATTGACATGAGGGTGACCCCAATGTCAATGCATGAATTATACCCAATTGCTTGTCATGCAGTAATTTTTCCTGTGCAATATGAGGTTGCATTATGGCTGATTGTGAGTTATTTGAAAGAAGGGGGCTACTGTTGCCTGAAAATTTAATGAAGAACCCTTTCTGGAAACCATAGACTAAAATCTATTGGCGTCTACTGGGGTGGTTATTTGTTTTGTGGTTAGGCCCGGTGGCAGTTCGAGGCTGTGAGGCGATTATTTGTCTGCCCTGGAGGTAATTAAAAACATATTGTCATATTGTTGTTGATATTTTAGAAGACCTTACTTGTTTATCCATGCTTGGGGAAAATGTTGAGATTGTCTGGGTACCTAGTCACATAGGAATCCCAGGCAACAAAAGAGCTGACAGGGCCGCAAAAGGGACCCTACATGAGCCAATGTCTGATACCAAGATCCCCTTTATAGATCTTGGTTCTCAGATAAACAAACACCTGAAAAATAGCTGGCAAGAATTGTGGGAGGGCTTTGCCGCCAGCAAACTTCTTGCCATTCAACCGGATATAGGGGAATGGGAACATAGCAAGTGTGAAAAAAGGAGAGAGGAAGTTGTACTGGCACTTGTACGAATAGGCCATACTTACTTAACGCACGGATATCTGCTAAGAAATGAAGACATGCCACAATGCATACCTTGCCATGTACCTTTTTCTGTAAAACACTAAACTGTGTGTAAAATAAGGTTACGTTTATCTAAACATCTTAAGCATATAGCTTCTCTAAAAAGACAAAAAGCGACTACGTCACAGGCGATCCAATAGTTAATACAGGTCAATGGTAAACTGTCAAGTTTCAAATAACTAATATAAGAGTTATGCAGACAAGTAGACGTGTCGTCGTCTGTCATCTGCTTGTGTGACTTGCCGCCACTTTGTTATACACGCACTTATACAGATTGACAAGACGCGCTGCTACCGTAGAAGAGTCCGCACCTTGCCAGAGATAGGTGACTTGATGTGCTGTTTACGAGTAATTTATCGACTTGTATTTCCCCCTTCCGGCTGATATGTCGAGCTTCTTCTTCACTCATCGCCTCTTAATGGCCAAGGTTCACATGCCTCAGGTTGTTATCAGGTGACAGGAGTTCAACCACGTCGCGTTGGTTCCATCTTAGAACAGTCTAGTGGCTGCATTTGTTCCATTTGATAACCGCCTAGTGGCTACACTCGTTCCATCTTTGAACAGCCTATTGGCTACACTGGTTCTGTTTTTGAACAGCCTGGTGTTTTTTATTTGTTCCATCTGATAAACTCCTAGTGGCTTCACTTGTTCCATCTTTGAACAGCCTAGTGGCTTCATTTGTTCCATTTTGTAACAGCCTTTTGGCTTTGAGAGGAAAGGGCAACTGGGTGGGAAAGTTGTAAGGTATGCATCTAGTATAAATTGACTCACCTGTGAAAAGTATAATCAGACAGATGATGACAATAATGGTACGATTACAACCCAGCAAATTCCACGCGCGGTCGTTAACGACAACGAATTGCAGGAGACTGTTTGTTGGCACCGGAAGTTCTAGGGAATTCTTCCCACCAGAATTCGGAGTGGAATTTTGCCGAAAAGGAGGTTTTCTTGCCCGTGCTGGTATAGGTCACTCCCATACAACTCAAGCTGAAGGATAAACCTGAATACATACTTTGCCAAAGCGCATGTGCTGATCTGATTCTTATTTTGAAATCATTTCATCGGTTTTAAAATCTTTTAGAATGTTTTGCAAGATGCTTTCATTAGAGAAATGAGACTATATTACATATTCTATACCCTGTGTGTGTCCTGGGATAGAATAGGAGGAAACTTATTGGGGAAACCAATTGGATGTATGTTGCGACTCGTATCAGTGGGCAAAGGAATCTTTTGTGAATGAGTAGAGTGGTCCTTGCGAGAACCATATCTGCATCACACTACTTTGGTGCGGATTTCACCTAGATGAGCGGCTGGTCCAGTCAATCGGCTAGTGGTGACTTCCCTTAGGATAATTTTTTTCATCACCTCCTTTTTATTTTCATTCACGTATACTTCTCTCTTTTTACCGTTAATCCTAGAAGGCAGCTGATCTATTCACCTTTATAGGCACCCACATAACTGTTGATGTGCCTTTAAACCCTGTAATTACCTTATTATTGGAGAACGCTGACTCTACAAATCTGTTCCTTGTTGTTTCACTAGTTCACTCGTATAGCAGCCTTGTAGATCCATTTTGATTGCAGACTTTTGGCTACAGTGATTTCATTTTGATTACAGCCTTTTGGCTACAGTGATTCCACAACCACGCTGATATACTGAGCTCCTTCTTGTTACCACTGTTTACGGCTAAGGTCCACATGGCTCCGGTTGTAAACAGGTGGTAGGACTTCAGTTACGTCGCGTTGGTCATTCTGTATTCAAAGAACCTCATGCACGCGACCCCCATGCTGTGAACACAGCCCATTTACCCAACCAAGGATTTTTTATCTTTGAGTCTTGCTGCAATGCTTGACTTCCTGCCTATCATGACTGCGGCACCATCTGATCCCAGTGCTACCAATTTCTTGTAGAACTGGTCAAGGCTCGCTCCAGACTTTGTGTTACCATCTCCTCAATCGCTGTCAACATGTTCTCTGCATTGGCCTTGCTAACACCCTGACAGCCCTCCAAAGCAGGTGCAGAGGTACACAATCTCTTGCTCCACTGGAGAATGTTGCACCATCACAGAGCCCCGTGACAAACTTGCCGTTAGCTGAAGTGGTTTTTACACAACTTTGCTGAGTGGAATCTGCAGCAGCCTTCTCATTGCTATTTTATAATTTCTATCTTAAAAATATAAAATTTCAATAATTATAAAAAACAATTTGATAATTTTAAATAAAATGTTTAACCATATTGTTCAGAACACACAAAACTGGTTAAACTCATGTACAGGTGACTTCATACATGCTGTTCAATATAATAACTAACTAACAGTAACAGTATAAATTGGTTTATACATGTACAGTTTTAAAAATAAATCTTCACTTAGTAATCTGACAGTAAACAAAATAATTACCGATAACGCTTTCCAACATCAAGTCCACTACTCTGCATCGAATCTACTTGCCAATTAATTAATTTGCGATCATAGGTTCCAGACATGGCTGAAACAAAACAAGCCAGAGACACTAATCGTTTCCAATGAATGAGGTGAGCTTGTGTACACCTTAATCATTGTCGTGTTCTCAGGCTCTACTTACCTATATTAGGGTTAGGTTCTCTGTCAGTAATGACGCTATGTTGCGTCATGACCTCCTCGCCTAATGTGATCTGTTTATCATACTGGTGGTCATTAGCATAACTTTTTACATGGTTGACGATGTCAGGCACACATACAGCACTGACTGTACACTTATAAAATCCCGTCCCTGTTGTAAAATAAACCAAATTCTTGTGTATCATATTCGACACAAAACTTGACTTTATATCCCATATAAAGTACATTAGGAAGAAATGCCTCTAGGCAATGAATCTCCTAAAAGAAGTGTCCAAGCTGGACTTGGGAGATGACAGGCAGGTCCTGCTCAGGCTCTACCGGTCCTTAATAAGATCAAAGCTTGGTTATGGCTGCATCGTTTACGGTGCAACCCGAAAAGCTTTTCTTAGGTTTTGGATTCTGAGCATATGTTGAGAGTCGGACGACAAAACGACTTCACCAGCCCGCATGCAGGCACAGAATGTAACCAGAAAAAGAGCCTTGAACAGGACTGTTTGTAATGATTGGAATTTTGTCTATTAGTTTGTGCAACAGGGTGCGTGTGATAGGAAGCCACCCTTCCTGTCCTTGCAGGCCCTGCTGCTGAATTGCCTGTAGGGCTTTGCTAACGAGCACATAGTTGGTGATGTCTGGGATTTCTGGAATGTGCACAGCTGATAGTCGGTTATTATGTTTTAAGGTGGATGAATGATGGACATAACAACCTGGTGCTTGGCTGTTTATTGAGGATATGGACGACTGCCTGGTTGTCGCAATGGAATATAATATGGGAGTTGCAAATTTTATCTGCAAAGTCACTTATGACAAGGAAGATAGGATGGAGCTCCAAGACAGTAATATCAATATTGGTCCATGAAGCCGGCCAGGCCCTCTGAAGCCAGCTTGACCCATAAGTGGCTGCGAAGCCCCTTTAGATGCGTCAGAGAACTTGGGGAATCAGCGGGATGTATTTGACGCATGATAGTTTTTGTCGTTGAAGTGTGAAAGGAATTGCAGCCAAGTATTAAGGTCTTCTTTAGTATCAGCAGTTAAGTGTATGTAATGAAAGGGTTTGTGAGTGTGGATAGTCAAGTTGTGCAGCCGCCCAAGGAATGCTCTTCCTGGGGTAATGATTGTACATGCAAATTGAAGCATGCCAATGAGAGATTTGAGGTATTGCAAGGTGATTTTATTATGTTCAATTGCGTCTTGAATTTGGCCCGAATACTTGGAGTTTGTCAAGTGGCAAGCTGGCCTCCATGCCAACAGTGTCCAGTTCTATTCTAAGGAACTTGAAGACTGTGGTAGGATTGACATGAGGGTGACCCCAATGTCAATGCATGAATTATACCCAATTGCTTGTCATGGCAGTAATTTTTCCTGTGCAATATGAGGTTGCATTATGGCTGATTGTGAGTTATTTGAAAGAAGGGGCTACTGTTGCCTGAAAATTTAATGAAGAACCCTTTCTGGAAACCATAGACTAAAATCTATTGGCGTCTACTGGGGTGGTTATTTGTTTTGTGGTTAGGCCCGGTGGCAGTTCGAGGCTGTGAGGCGATTATTTGTCTGCCCTGGAGGTAATTAAAAACATATTGTCATATTGTTGTTGATATTTTAGAAGACCTTACTTGTTTTTTATCCATGCTTGGGGAAAATGTTGAGATTGTCTGGGTACCTAGTCACATAGGAATCCCAGGCAACAAAAGAGCTGACAGGGCCGCAAAAGGGACCCTACATGAGCCAATGTCTGATACCAAGATCCCCTTTATAGATCTTGGTTCTCAGATAAACAAACACCTGAAAAATAGCTGGCAAGAATTGTGGGAGGGCTTTGCCGCCAGCAAACTTCTTGCCATTCAACCAAATATATGGGGAATGGGAACATAGCAAGTGTGAAAAAAGGAGAGAGGAAGTTGTACTGGCACTTGTACGAATAGGCCATACTTACTTAACGCACGGATATCTGCTAAGAAATGAAGACATGCCACAATGCATACCTTGCCATGTACCTTTTTTCTGTAAAACACTAAACTGTGTGTAAAATAAGGTTACGTTTATCTAAACATCTTAAGCATATAGCTTCTCTAAAAAGACAAAAAGCGACTACGTCACAGGCGATCCAATAGTTAATACAGGTCAATGGTAAACTGTCAAGTTTCAAATAACTAATATAAGAGTTATGCAGACAAGTAGACGTGTCGTCGTCTGTCATCTGCTTGTGTGACTTGCCGCCACTTTGTTATACACGCACTTATACAGATTGACAAGACGCGCTGCTACCGTAGAAGAGTCCGCACCTTGCCAGAGATAGGTGACTTGATGTGCTGTTTACGAGTAATTTATCGACTTGTATTTCCCCCTTCCGGCTGATATGTCGAGCTTCTTCTTCACTCATCGCCTCTTAATGGCCAAGGTTCACATGCCTCAGGTTGTTATCAGGTGACAGGAGTTCAACCACGTCGCGTTGGTTCCATCTTAGAACAGTCTAGTGGCTGCATTTGTTCCATTTGATAACCGCCTAGTGGCTACACTCGTTCCATCTTTGAACAGCCTATTGGCTACACTGGTTCTGTTTTTGAACAGCCTGGTGGTTTTATTTGTTCCATCTGATAAACTCCTAGTGGCTTCACTTTTTCCATCTTTGAACAGCCTAGTGGCTTCATTTGTTCCATTTTGTAACAGCCTTTTGGCTTTAATGTCCCCACCATTATCTCATTTGGAATAATATCTTTCATCAATTTTATTGTAATAAAGACAGGAAGCGTTGCATTGGAGTAATATAAAGTTTTTTATTCATTGCATTATCGCATATATATTGTACAATAATCGCGAAATATGTCAATACATTTATTTACATATGTATGCACAATTACCATAACCCATCACAAACACAAACACACACATACACGGGCTGAGAATAAGCTGCCGCCTAACTTTCATGCTCTGTTATACCGACATGACACCATGCTTGCCATTACAATCAGTCTGTGATGGAATGTATTGTCCCTCTGCTACATATAGCAGCTGTAACTTCACGGCGGCAGTTTGGTGGTTGAGAACAGCTTGGTGGAATAGAGTCTTAAGGTCATTGTTAGACCTTGACACTTCGAACGATTACAACCCATGCACAATTATGTATGCACAATTACCATAACCCATCACAAACACACACATACAAAGGCTGAGAATAAGCTGCCGCCTAACTTTCATGCTCTGTTATACCGCCATGACACCATGCTTGCCATTACAATCAGTCTGCGATGGAATGTTTTGTCCCTCTGCTACATATAGCAGCTGTAACTTCACAGCGGCAGTTTGGTGGTTCAGAACAGCTTGATGGAATGGAGTCTTAAGGTCATTGTTATACCTTGACACTTCGAACGATTACAACCCATGCACCCAGTGTGGGTCAGGGGGAAGAATAGGTCCACTGTATCCTCCTACCTATAGGAGGCAACCTGTTCGGCGTGGGTTGCGACTTGTGTCGGTGGACAGTGGGTACCTGGTTGTTGAGCTGGGTGGTCCTTGCAAAGGCCATATCTGGGATGGCCTGGTCTAGTCAATAGGCTGGTGGTGACTTGCCCTAGGATAATCGTTTCTATTTTCATCTTTTCCATATCCATTTCTCCTTGAAGGTGTCTGCTTGATCAGGTCAATCTGATCAATTAAACTGTTTGGGTTTTTTTGCACCATATAACACATTAGTGTTGGTGTTCCATTAAACCCTATACTTACCTTACCCTGATAGATGTGAGGCCTGTGATGCCATGCTGGTCAAAATCATCTCGCATCTGCTGAAGTGGTTCTAGGGGCATCGTGGTTACGTATAGCTGTGGATATTGACCTAAGAGGGACTCTTACATAGTGGAGTTGCTAAAGGTTGCCAACAAATGTTATCCTCATTAGAGCGCTCACACAGAACTAAGCCTATTTGACTATGTTTGAAGGTCAGTGTGACTATGATTGAAGGTCAGTTTGACTATGTTTAAAGGTCAGTTTGACTATGTTTGACGGTTAATGTGACTATGTTCGAAGGTCGAACTGAAAATGCATCATACACCCCGAATTTATTGGACCAATAAGTCCTACTGCTTAGTAATATTGTATGCAAAACAGGAAAATTGTATTACATGCATTCACATTAATGCATAGCCTTGTTAATGCTAGTCGTGATACAAAGGAGTTTGGCATCAAAAGGGTCTTTAACCTAATCATCAATGGCAAGCATAACTTTCTGAACAAAGCGTTTTTTTTTTGCAGAATTGGGGTATGGTATATGAAAGACATAAATCGCAGCCATCAGCATGGCCATGGCTTCTGTTACGTCCACTGCTTCTCCAACAGACGTTCTCTCTCTGTACACCTGGATTTCAGCATCCATCAATTCCCCCTCATACAGCAGCAGAGGATGCAGGCTGTTAATGCTGGTGCCGTGCTGCGTTGCAACATTCTAAAACACATAGTAGACTTATTGTTGAGCCATAGCACTCATTAGAAATAGTACAAGGACCACAAATCCTGCCTGAACGAATGAATATTATTATTAAAAAGAAAACATTGTAACAATCAGCATACTTGTTTACCTAGTCATTATTTAGTTTGATAATAATTACGGAATACAAATCTTAATATTGGGTCATCCTCATGAGCAAGCAAGCCATATAAAACATGAAGATGAAGGATTTTTCTTCGAAACGTAGAGGCAGACCGGTGATAACTATAGCTGCCTGGACCGCTTGGACAATGACACACAGACAAAATGGGGTAGATATTGGAAGCCATGTTGTACAGCAACATCAAGTTTAGTATATGATCGAACCAATTTAAAAATAACTAAATAAATAGTAAGAAAGGGACACTTTTGTAGCTACCAGAGACCTAAAGCACAATATGCGGCAGTTATTTATTTGTTAGATGTTGAATATGGTAAACATGGATTCTTTACCTGCTCTCTCTACTTGGTCCCTCAACAGGTTCATTCTAGTCATCATCTCCCTCGGTCTGAAGGGGCAGATTTTTTTTCCGCCGGAGAATGTCTACAATGCCCCTCCCATAGCGTTGGAGGCCACAGAGAATGAGCTTTTCATTGTCGCCACTCTCTGCCTTAGGCCCCAGTCTAATGAATTCTGCATACAGCTGCGACTGACAAAGCCTTAACAGGTTATTAATTAGTTAATGATTCAGTGCAATTCTACCACGGAAAATCAGTTAATGAAATATAGACTTCAAACGCTATGATACTATTCAAAATCACATATGCTTGTTTCAAAATTTGGCTCATCTATAATA
>CM067357.1:59375877-59402300 GCA_034190875.2 Urechis unicinctus | reverse complement strand
TCTGTGAACTGTTCCCAATGTGATGCTAGTCCTCGGCAGTTTAAATTAAAGAATGATGTTCCATTTTTGTGTGTTTCAGTTTGTTTCACAAAATCATCTGGTTCATAATACGTGCAATTAGAATGCGGAAGGTGTTCATGCAAAAATTCCAGTTCACCACTATCTCCAAACTGGTTGACAGATGATTTTGCTAAGTCCACCATTTGTAGCTGATGATGTACCTCATGTTTTTGTGCGTTCCGTTGACGGTCATGTTGTCGAGATCCTCTAGTAGTGTTTTACAGGCGAGGCTAGCTCGCAGAGCTGGTGACGATGATTTTGTCATACTGAGGTTAATATCCCCTTGCAGGGGCACTGGTTGTTTTCAAGATATTGTCTATTTCAGCTGCTTTGATAGGACAAGCGCCTCAATAATATGTGGGCAATCTTAAGGAATGAGGCATATCGCCTAGTATTGTTTTGTACAAAAACTATAAAGATATACCCACTTTTGTTTTATTGAGAGCATTACTATCCACATCTTTATCACGCTGCCATTTATCACGCCTCAACAATGCCCTGTCTTATAGCTTTAATTGTGATAGGAAATGGATCAATCTTTATCATATATTGCATTGGCGCTACTCGGCTATATATTGTACCCCCGTGCGCTGCCGACTGTTCGATGCTCGTATTTTGAAGTCGATCATGAGGTTATCTATAATGGCAGCGTTAACTGCATGGCCGAAATACAGTGTGCAATGGGAAAAGTGGATCCATGGTGAACCAATTTAATATCATAACCATTGCACATTGAAAAAAGACGACCAGATTAATATCCAACCATTTTATAAATTTATTTTTTACATTCCTTGTTCAGTACATGCATTTGTATTGACCAAAATAACGCTATTCGAACGAGTGAGTATTTTTGAGGAGATCGGCAATAGACTAAATAATAGTAAGACTGTTGTACTCCTTCTGTATGGGCTATGGCACCAACCGATTAATCATAACCATGCAGTTTGTTAAAACATTGTTTTAATTATGTAATCGTCGTCGAACAGATCGTTTTAGAAATTTAGTACTATGATAAGAAATGGATCAATCTTTATCATATATTGCATTGGCGTTACTCGGCTATAATTGTACCACAGTGCGCTCCCGACTGTTCGATGCTTGATTGTCAAGTCGATCATGAGGTTATCTATAATATATAATATGTATATATATAATTTAGAAATTTAGTACTTCCACTTGTCAATCAATCAGTCTAGGCCATCGCCGGTGTTGTGGTGTTTAAGGACAGCGATGCGTATTTTCGTTCCAACATTTTGCGATTGTATCATTAGCTCTAGGGTATTTTCTTGAGCTTAAAAGCTTGCTCTTCCGTGTTTGAAGGAAGCTAATTAGAATTTGTCATGCGGGAATGGATTCTGTCGCTGAATGTGCCTGACACAACAGGAACATGTGCGGTATTATATGGCTACAGCATATGATAAGCCTCATTCGTTTGCGATCAGCTCGTACTTACGTATCCATTAACCAGGAGGTTATTAAGAACAAGTTTGGGATGTAGTCGTTGGACAAAGACGAGTAGATCGCATGCTGTTATATAGTATCACCACGCGGCTCACTGCAGAGGCTACAAGTCATTACATTGGTTTGTACTGGGTTTTTGAATACCATAGACTAGTACGAACAATCATACATCCCTTGGTTGAGCACAAGTGTAGTGAGGAGCGGGTAGGACGCAGCAATCCGACATTGCAGGGATGCATTATTCTGTTCAGCTCATTATGCTTATTTAATAGGTAAAATTGTAAAATAGTTTCATTACTTGTTCGATATTGAACATTTCAGCATACCTGTTGTGACAACACTTATTAAGCCAAATCGATGTCGTTGATATTGCCGGCGTTACTCTTTTGTAATAATTCACGGCTCAAGTAATAGTGTTCATGAAAATCATATGCATTCTGCAGTCCGATCTTATTGATGCTGCTACCGTCAAATTCACAGACATTGACGGAATGTAACGTGGTTGTATTTACATTTGTTGATACGGGTTAAAAGTTAGTTATGTGCCTGTTCGACATTTATGGGGGATGGACCAAAGATGTCGAAACCTCACATAGCACATTATTTCATTTAATAATTGCCCAGCACTTGAAGTGTAAATAAAACCTATTCACTCACCATGCAAAGCAGATGGCATGCATATTTCAGATGATTGAGATATGTAATGTCGATAGGCTTTATCAAGTACACTTAACTACAGTATACTTCTGGAATTGAAAACAAAATCACACAAAGCATGATGCTAATCATTTTTGGTTTGACGCATTTCACTCGAGCGTCCAAATAATCGCATAACTTAATTCAGAGCAAGACGAAAATTTTTCCGTCGTTTACTTTGGCAGCATAATTAGTGGTTCATTGTTCGGACGACTCTTAATAAGCATTTGCGACCTTTGCTAAGTTAAGTAATACCTCATGTCAAAGCATTGGGGGGTGTGCGATATTTTGGAGAGGTTATTTTCGACGGATCTATTTTTGGAAGATGTGCACTATTTTTGGAACATGAGGTTCACAATCTCCTCAGATATTTCGTCATCGTTTGCTGACCTTTGCTAAGTTAAGTAATACCTCATATCATGGGGGTGTATATAAAGTCGAGCGGGTGCTTTCAGTTCCGCATTTACCACAGCTGGCAAACAACAACTGGACGCTCTCAATGATGTGAGCAAACGCAGTAGACAGATGAGCAACGCGGACTTGTTAAATGCGGTGGAACAAATCGAGATGGATAGCAGTGAGTATGATTTTATTTCTATACCTGAATTACTGGCTATACGTCATACATAAATGATGGTTTTTTTGTTGCGCATGTGTGTTTCAGTGTTTACGGGAGATGAAGATATTTTACACACCGTCATGGAAGCTTATGAAATCGAACAGGCCAATACAGCGTTGGATTCTTTAAACAACGCTTAACACACACCCGCGACACAAACTAAAGCTGGCGCTTGGGTCGACAATGCCAAGGGTAGGTCTGTTACAGGGTAGAATTGAGGAATGACGTAACGCAAAGCTTTATGACATTGGATTATATTCATATTGATGGATTATCGATGATTATGTCGTTAGAAACTGTGTTGCCTGCTAATGAAAGAGCTATTCGGACTCATACGTGATTTGGAAGTCTGCAACCTGTTTACAACTATAATTTAGTTAATCTCAACCAGAATATATTTGAGGAATGCGATTCAGCCTTTAAAATCAACGGTAGTTATGGATTCTTATTACGCCACAAAGAAACAGATGAATTGCGCTATTTTCACTCGTCAGTAAACAACAATCGTATGTTACCTACACCTCGGGTTGTACGGAATGCCGACGATTTTGACAGGGCTATGCGTGAAATAACACAAACAGACATCTTAACCAAAGCCCAGAACCAACGACCAGATTCGAAATGGAGTGTGGAGGCAGTGACAAATTTGACCGTCTTTGTGAACCCAATTGAGGATCACATGATCAGCTATTCACCACCTGTTATACCGAAACACCTGAAAACACACAGAGCCATCAACTTGTCAGACCGAAAGCAAACCACGGGTAAACTGTATAATGACAGATTGTGCTTTTTCAGGGCCCTGGCCTTGCACAGAGGAGCGAAGATCACGGGTCTAGAGAAAGCAGCAAAAACATTGAACCAAAAGGCTAAATATTAGGATGGCATATTTAACAAGACCTGATACGCCTTTGTATGTCAAGGATCAATAAGCGGATGAGCGTTGCTGGTATCGATTGAACATTACTTATGTCGAATGCTAATTAAATGCGTTCATCGTGGATGCAGCAAACTCACATATTCGACACAGTGAAGAGCTCTCGTTACGAAGTTTGCATTCGATTGCTAAGCTATTTAAAAGAGGACAAGAAAATATGTGAAATAAAACATTGCTGTATAAATATATACATTGATGTTTTGTTATAAGGTTGTAAGACAATGTATTGACAAGATTCCGGTCAGCAAACGTAGCTCGGCATTCGCTTAACACAGATGATTCGCCTCACTAGTCTATGAGACAGGGAAGACTCATTGGACCAGGAAATTCCAGCAGGTATCAGGAATCCTTTCTGATGGGGATAATCAAGATAAGGTTTGGGATTGACTATTCGTTTTGAAATGTAAGTAAAATACAAGTTCGAATATTAGGCCGTGCGTTTAGGATATAGCACGCATATTGCAGATTGTCATTCTTAATATATTTAATTATACATGGAGCCTGCCACTTATAAGACCGAATAAGAAGCAGTTGACGGAGTGCTTTGAATATTTTTCTTTCATAGGAATAGTGATTCTTGTTAACAAGCAATCATTCAGTAGTTGCACCTAAAAAATAAACTGCTCGATTCTGAGAATGTGATTCACAAACGCCTTCATGGAATTGAAATAGCTAGCATGAAATGTCAGCCGGGCCGCTTTTCAGGTTAGCACGGTTACAAATTCCCTGTATGTGATCTTACAACACCCCTATCACTATTCTACTCAGAGACACAGATGAACGAAAGCTTGTAGTTTCATGTTTGAGGTAAAATGCAGTAGGCCCCAGGCATCATATGAGCTAGATACTGACGATGGGTCAGTTATTGAAATCGTCTATGTCTATACACGCTGTACAGTATATTTTACCTTTATTAGTGAGTATACATTTACACCCAAGACTGGATATTTCACAAAGAAACAAGCAGCTAATACCAGAAAAAGGGAAAATGCTGCCATATAATGGTACCCTTATGATGGGATCTGTAGATTGACTCAAAATATGACTGATAGTCGCAATAAGAACAATGCATTAACCCTATCTAAATGTATCTCAGCGACAGCAACTAGATTGCTTTGAAGATGATAATGCCTCGTCGTTGCAATGTTGGTCTTCTCTATCATTAGTTCTATAATAGCAAACATAACACCGTTATACGTATTTGAATTTAACAGACTATCGGCTGTTTGTTAAGCAGTTTCGAATGTTGTTAAGCTTCAGTTGTCCATATAATACTGTTTTCAGGCATAAAGTCGATGATGCTGGTTAGCTTTTGGGTGTGCATATATGTTGCGAAATGATTCATTAACGGTGATAATACAGCTGTATGGCCAAAAGGTTATTTAATATATCTTAATAAGTCGCTTCACATAGTTTAACGCGTGCAATATCTCATTCTGAATGGAGAGTCTCATTTTTGCTACTACCTACTCACTAATAATTTAACACATCTACATAAGCAAGAAGAGCTTTGATTCATTATAGAGATAAAATTTTGAGTAATTGATAACGAGAACTGTCATGAGTTATGTTGAGTGACGTGAACGTGGGACAGCTGTATAAGAATTCACATTTTCTCAGGTACAATCCGGCAATGGCGGAGATCATTTGCCATAGTGGATCGCATTGAATCATTGATCAGAAGATGCTACCCTACCCACGCTGTTTAATTAAACCATTCTGACAAAGCAATAAATCACAATAGAAAATTGGCACGCTAGCAGCCGTGTTTATCCAACAAATGTCACTTGAATACTCTCCTATCATGGACCAAATGACCATCAATAATGCAGCGGGTTGTTTTAAGAACAATGGACAGTTCAACCAAGGTACAGCTACGTCAAAATCAAGTAGTAAAACGAAGAGCATGGTTTCGCAAAATTTGTATTTATAACAATAACATGGAGGAATGATTGAGCTACATCGAGTGCAGTTGTGTCAACTTCGGCGTGTGCGTTTGGGTGTGCAGACATCTGTTTATATCGATCTAAATATATAATTCATAAACGGCTTGCTGACTATCGGCTTCCTCGAAATGTAATGCAATTAGATTTATATTCAGGACTGCACAATGGAGATGGAAATTGCTAGCGAACATGTTAATTATTACAACACTGAACATAGATGACCAATAATTTAGTTAACACATTACAGGATGTAATAAGCATATACCAGGACATAATAACGTAGTTAATACTTTGCACTATGTAATAAGCATATGCCAGGACATATAGAAACCTTAGTTATTCAATACCACACAAGATTTACTTCACCTATTAATATCAGATGAAAGCACATTAACATTGAATAAACTTGCTTTAGCCTAATGTTTGTTAGAGCCCTGAAACTGAGTTAAAGAAATATATCCATTGACAATGGAAAAGATAGATGCATGTTACGAATGAAGTTATAAACATAGGTTGAGACAGAATGGCGATCCAGTTATCAATAATTTCGTGCATTCATTTTAATGCATTGTTAATTGTCCTATTATAATGACATTGATTTTCTCAATATGGTCGAAATGATCAATTAGCATGGCTTCATAAGAAAGTAACCATTGTCATACAGATTCACAAAATTATTTAATCTACGGATCTACTGCTATCGGTAACTAGCATACATGCATGTTGTATTGTTTGTGTTTGCAAGATTCTCGACCAAATGACCCCTTGCTGTTAAGGGGTGAGATCGTGGCACAATAAAATGGGATTCACTGCTACCTCTGCTTTAATATAAAAAGCAATACACGACTGTTTTGATTTTGTTGTTAAAAGCTATATTTCTATAATTTAGCAATTTATTAGCTTCCGACAGCTGAAGTGGACATAAATATATATAATGGAATCCGCACTAAGGACCAGGGTACACCAGAATGTAATACATAAAGAACACATGATTGTTGAGTTGTAATGTAGTAAGATCTCATGACGACATATGTAAAGAATAGTTTTACTTTATCTGAGAAACCATCATACTTACTAAAATTGTACCATTGAAACAATTTGACCATCACAGCTAATTCTTTACCTCTGGACCACTGTAATAAGGTGAGTGGAATAAAATAATAGTCGAGCTGTCCGTGTCGCTTGGCTTATATTGTATATATAAGCTTTGAACAAGAACTGTTCCAATGAACCGCCATCATGAACCTGATTTATAAAACCATGTTATATAAGGAAGGTATATGCGGTGTGGTATTTTACCAGCACATAGACCACTACATTGTTTCACTGGAGCCGATGCACGGTGAATATTTAATTAGCTAATTTATGCGGTAGATCTTGAGCCTTCTCAATCCCGCCTTATTGTGAGAGTTTGTTTTCGTTTTGCAGTGAAATAGCAATACGAGAACAGACTGGTTGATACGAAACCAACCTACCAATTTACAACGCAATTCAGTTAATTCTCTGCATGTCATGTTGCATATAATCACAATGCTGTATGATTTGTTTCGCAACTAAGTTCAACACCTAAACTCAACAAGTTAGTGTATGACCAATTTGCGGCAATGCGCGACAACAACAGCGCTTAAAGCCTTATGCGAGCATATCACAGTCTCTAGAGGTGTTGCGATTTAATCGTAAGAATGCTGTGCATGTTCTCATTGTGTACAAATATCAATTGCACGGACACGTGTATTAAGATTGAAATTACCATTACTATCATAATGCTGTCCTATCAACCTGTATTTATAATGTGTGTAATCGAGAACGACGAATAGTTGAGTATATAAGACACTTTATTACTAATGGCAACTGCGAGAAAGAGCAAGAACAAACAGCCGTACACGGTGAAATATAGTCGTGAGTTCATCATATAACTTCGACAGCAATAATTTGAAAGCAAATCGCTTGAATAAGCCAGCAAACATATCTTGCTATCTATTGGTGGTTCGCATACATCCTTATGTTTAACATTACGAATCACAGAAGATAATGGTTTTGCTGAGAATATGCGCATGGACACAAAAAATATTACTTGCTTTCATGAACTATCGTGTTATGTGTATTGAGAGCAATGGCTGTAACTTGAGCCTATCCTGTAGTGTATACCTCGTTAAACAAGATGATCCTTGTCCATAGTCAACCAACAATTGTAGCGTTTAATTTAATTTTCACACAGGTCGCTCACCCACGACAATCGCTGATGCATAGGTAATAATTTAAGCATATCATAGAAAGGGTAAATGAAAGACTGGGCTCTCAAAGTCACGACAACATGCTGGTACCTAGTGCAAACAGCAGCAGTGGCACAAAGCCAGTGTCTTTCATTAACCAATGAGATGGAAAAGCGCCATACCCACCGTTGTTCCTTAGTGTCTCGAAGAGGGACGTGCGTCACATGCCTTCTTTCTACCAGATATCTTAATGGTACAAGTATCACTGGTCCTAGTAAATGAGGGTAAAGCCATAGTGTATGTCGTATTTTGTCAGGTGGTCGCACAATACGCATTGATATGTAACAAAAACATGCCTTGTGTATAAAATCGTACATTGTGCCAATGCTCCATGTTGACACAGCCATGCACAGCAGTAAGAATATTTACATTTTGCATGAATACTTGCCCAAGCAAACGAAAATCTTGGATACCAACGACAGGACAGAGTGCGTTCGCTTCGGAGTGGTGGTATAAGTTAATTCGCTCACAAGTGACAGTATTTTCACACAGGTCGCTCATTAATGATCTCCGTTCACGTGCAGACATGATGAAGCTGTGTTATGTTTCCCCGTTGATGTTGTTGTTGTTGTTGGATGAAAAAATAGACAAATATGATAACAAAAGCAATTAAATCAAAACTAGGTATAAAACCAGCATCTGATACAATCCATTGCAATGGATAAGCATCATACATTATAGCGTATCTACAAGGACAATAAATATATAGCACTTTGTGTGTTTTGAAACCTTAAATGTTAAACGGACTAAATTCATTAAACGCATTGGGCACCGGGGATGATATTGTGGGAATCGTCAATAGCATATCTCTGGTGACGCTGACCAATTCATTTAGCCTCTCGTATTTGCATCAATTAAGTAAAGCACAACAGTTCAATGATACTCCAGGAATCTGATAGCAGCTGTGTAAATTAACTATGCATGAAATATAAGCTAAAGCTTTGGCTATCATTGGATATGTTATAAGTTTAACCTTAAAGTTATTTGGTATCAACATATATGCATGCTACGGATTATACGACCGATACAAACTGTTGCTGGCGTCTACAACTGATTTAGGAATACTTACAAATAGAGACCACGGATTTTAAACCTATATATATTATTGGTTTCAGTGTTCTTTGTATTCTTTTGTGTACGCTTGGTGCAAGAAAAGTATCAAACTACGGATTGGCTACTTTATAACACATTGTTGACAGCCGATTCTAAACAAATAAAACCAAAATGTCATTTGACGCAAATCCTGTCACAACCAATAATTTTGTTATTTCGGGGATGGAAACCCTGCGGCAAACTTCCATGGTGGAACAATGTTGAAAAATGTTCATGCGTTGTTGTTAAGCGGATTGGTTGATGCATCAGGACGCTGTTTAGTTGTTTATATAGGTCTAGTGACCCCTAAGTCGGAGCTCATCTACAGTGATCACATCGTAAATCTGGCAAGCTCGCCATATCACTCGCGCTGGATTATAACCCATGATAATTCAAAGCAAGGCTCGCACTACCTCAATATTCGCAACGGCTCTTAGACCCCCCAGGTATAATGCCCAAGCATTCTAGCCGAAAGTTAGGGGTACATAGTCATCTTGTACATTTCCAAGGACAACGTGATTTCGTCAGCGAGTGTTGCTCCTGTGAAATCTTTTAGCAAAGCGCACTGACTTGCGCTGCCGTAGCTCCGACCTCCGATATTGTGCGGATGAGCAACACCATTGAAGTGAAGTTTGCAAAATTATGTATTACGTGGAGCCTTCAATATAAAAGTAGACAACAAGAAATAACTACGATAACAATGAGGGCAATTACCATTTCGGGCGAAAGAGTTTTGTACCCACCAAAAATCAGATTCGAATTGATCGTTGGTTCATGCACGGGAAAGGGCTTACAAACTTCAGTTGATTGGATTTCCCTTATGAATCTAATTAATCATCAAGGTATCTTGGTTATTTGCAATTGTACGGTTAAAGCAACCCCTCAAAGCTCGATGGTGATAAGTATACTATATGTTTTGAACTCCAGTTCTATATAGAACGAACGACTGGGCGCTCTGAAGAAATACAGCACGAAAAACCTATGCTTCACCCACCCGCTCCAATCCCTACCTTCTGTTAACCTCGTATTTGCTTGTGTTGGTGCTAATAGGGCTACAAGGTGTTAAACCATAGTATTGATAACCGCCCACCACGGCGGCTGTAAAACAAACCATCAGCGGATGGTGACCTCAGCTGAGAGGCGTACAAATGCAGCAGTCACAACCTGATTGAACCCTCGAAGTCAACGCGACAGTCTCCTCACCTTACGCACGGCGCAAGATTGATTACGGGTCCATAGGGACCCATATGATATTTCACCACGCTCCCTTCCGGCAATCTCTCGGGTCTCTGACCAGAGAGCTCGGGTTTCCGATAACTCTGACATAGTGATGTTGAGAATTAGGCCTACATTCAAAAGTAGATTCATTTAGTTACATTCCACTTATAAAAACGCATTGAATTAAATTACGCTGATACATGATACCTTAGTGCCTCCTGATCATAGCTTTGGATCCAGCAGTACTCTCTGTGCTTTGGTAGCGCCTTGATGTAGATCGAGCGGTGTGCATTTTAATAGTATTACGCACTGCAGCATCTTATAGACGGATCTCCCGAGACATATAGACTATGTATTTGACATGTTATTTGGGTATTTATTGGCTAATGCTATATCCTCCTCTCCATTAAGCCTAACGAGGTAGCCTGCCCGATCTTTAGACAGCACTGATGTTGCCTGATGTGTCTTTTGTGTTGATGTCGTTTAAGGCTTGTAGGAGGATATCATCTCGGGTTGTCTATAATAACGCCACTTTCAGGGGCACCTGCCTCCACATCGACTACCGGCTGTCCGCGTCATGGCATAATCCAACTGCTTGCGGGCAAAGGTGTGATCTGCAATTTACACACTGTAACAGAGCGATATTCTCTATGTGCCAGAGTTATAAATGTAAAGTGAGGTAAAAACTACAGTCAAGTGATAACATCTGCTTTAAATTACTGTCACTGTCAAATATATTGATCCGATCCTGATTATCAGCAATATTATGATGAAAACCATACAGAATGAAGATAGATAAATTTTGCTACTCGGACTGGGTGTAATACACAGCGCAGTAAAGCGTGCAAACTTAAGACTAGATACACCAGCCGCAGATCACTATTCAGCCTAGTACCCCTTCAACAAATTGTTTTGTAATCACCTGGTCACTCTATATGACTGTAGCTCCAACATTTTGAAATTTCTGAGCTTTTACGATTAGCTGCATTAACCTTGCACCATATTGTGATCCGTTCTATGGTGACTCCTAGTAGCAGTGTGAGTGCTTGTGAAAGCACATGGTAAAAATATGGCAGCGGTACAACTCACACTTTGTAAATTGACAACGCAGCTGATAAAAATTCACCTGCCTTCCTCACACGAATGGATCGTATCCAACGATTTAGAAATGGCCATAAAGAAATACGATGTGTGTAGCCGGCAGGATGTATATTGCCCGTAAAGTTTGTCGTAAAGCATGGTAAGGATTGGGCTGAGGATGCATTTATGAAGCTCTGTACGCAATATCGCTAACGAACAACTGCTACCATTAACATTGCAATGAACCCCTCTGCCATCCTGAAGAGCATTTATTTATTCTAAACCTTTCCACAAGGTCTACCTTTGTTGTGATAGCAAGCACCCAAACTGACATTCAGCGGCGCATATATCACGCTGAAACAGCATCAAAATCATTGCTGCGCAATCATACTTATTTAGTAAAAGTCATGGGCCAGGCTGCAGTGCTTTCAGCGATCTATTCCGCTAATTGACATACGACCACAATAAGGAGGTTTCCATTTTGGCACACATTGTAGTTGAACAAAGAGCTTTCATATGTTAGGCATAAAATCGTTTTGTGCTTGTGCTGGTTTTATGCAATATTTGAGCTGTTAATTAGATTAAATTATATTTAAGTTATTTTTCATTGTGTGTTTCTTCAGAAAGAAGCGTTGCATAGGGTTCGCTGGAAACACCCCATAAAACGCCCGGAATCGCTTCGTGAGAAATACATATGCACTAAGATATTATAAGTTATGAATAGCAGTATTAATATTCTTTAAAAGCGAGACGACCTGGAAGTGTGCAGAATGCTGCCTTACAGTGATATTGGGCATTTATTTTATCAATGTAAGGAATGAGAAGCAATTTACTCATAATTGTTTGGGTCACACACACAATAGCGTCCCCGATCTACGCTTAATGGACTGGTATTGACCAGATGATAATTTCCTGAGCACATCTTTTCATTATCGTTGATTATTAGGCAATTTGTATAAGCAACATTATCTGTCAAAGAATGAATTGCGGCACATATTGATGAACAATTGTGCAAAAGTCTAACGAAAGGCATAAGAGCTAGAATCGAAATGCTCCCTGTATTTACTACTATACTTGTCAGGGCACACGAGAGCTATTTTTGTTATGTACGCTCTTCCTGTTGGCTTTTGCAGTCTTATAATACAATGCGCTATCTCTAGCTTAAAACACAATATTTGATAAGCGGCATGAGTATTATCATTATTGTTTGTTACGGCAATAGTAACAAACATACGGCAACTTGAAATGATTAACATCATTAACTTAATTTGTCAGCGGAATGGATTTTTTACATATAGTCATCACCCTTATTTAAAGCAGCACAAATGTAACGATGGTATCATGTTTAATACCCTTACTGCTGATTCAATTATGCTCTATTGTGTCCTCACCCTCAATCAAACGCTGCGTTTGGCCTGTTTTATATTTACATGTGAATGCAGCCACAACTTTTCCGGGGAATCCCGAAGAAATGTCCATAGTTTTTCAATAAATGACAACAAGGACTGTGCATGAGATCGTATCCTGTTAATAAAACAATTGCAGTACAGATCTGCTTGCAATAACCTAAACCTTGCATCTGTATGCTTCTCGAGAACGCACAGAACAGCGTAAACGGTGAAGTTCTTATATTACGCTCAAGATTGATGGTTTAAGAAATATTCCGATAACATTACCAATGACCTGGTCGAACATAGATCCATTTCAGTCGAAACTGGTGCATAATTTATATATATATATATATATATATATATATATATATATATATATATATATATATATATATATAGATATATAGATATATATATATAGATATATATATATATATATAGATGTATATATATATATATAATAACATATATATCTATATATATATATATATATATATATATATATATAAAACACACACACACGTATATATATATATACATATATATTTATATATATATATATATATATATATATATATATATATATATATATATATATATATATATATATATATATATATGTGTGTGTGTATATATACATCGACGCATGTGTACATCCTTATGCTACTATAACGTTTATTTCCGCAGGTATGCGTCATGTGCCTTCGTTGATATTGTTTTCAAGATGATATAAATATGACAACTGAACGTGCGATACAATATTGTGCTGTAGAGCAATTATGCATATGACGAGCTGATTTCGACCATGCCAGCCTATAAATTGTAAAGCTAAGTTACATGCAAAGTGGTTGGGTTCAACCCTGCCCAGTTGTTGGTAAAGGGTTAACCAGACCGAACGAAGTCAAATCGCTGCGTGGCTTATGAAGTTCCACTGTCATAACCTTCAGCTTGGAACGACAGTTAAAGGCAGAAGATCATATCAAACATCCCATGGAAGAGATTTAAAATGAATTAATCATCTCATTTTGCTGTATGTGTATGCTTGTATAATAGATGAATCATCGATGATCTGGTGTTTTCAAGATCGACAAGTCGACTATATTTAAGCAATCGCAACTAGAATCCCAAATTTCCATGCGAATCCGTGCAAAGTTCACTAAGATGGCCGCAGCGAATCCCACTTTGATATGGAATTGTTAAATTCATTTGACTGTGGTTACATCGATACTTGCTGGCATGCGAATTGGATGCTAACTTTTGCGTGTCCCATTTTGATATTCTAAACCAGCGCCATCTACCATGCATGCAAGCAAACATTAAGGAAGTCGTTCCCTCTCAAAGCGCTCTCGTACAAACGAATGAGATCGCCCCTTTAAATGACTACACTATACTAAATTTACTATTCAGGTGGTCGCATAAAGCTATTTGGTGTGTCTCGACACACAGTTGATAGAAAATGACTCCACCAAAGCAGACAGGATGAAATTGGAGAAGGTTGGTACGAAAGAACATGTTTGGATCAAGCTCCTTTTACTGTGTCGACATTATTTTCCTTTGCAAAGCATATCAAACATCACAATCGACCTCATCTGTTGCAGCCGTGATATGAACACAAGAATAATAACTGTATAAGTATCATATCAGCTAATATTTCGGCGTCAAAGTAAAAACCCAATTTTGGTTCATTACATTCACGTGCAGGGCTTAATGCGCGGTTTATTGCATAGCTTATTGATCAATACAGACTTGTCGAGGGCACTGATGACTGTTACAGAAAAGTATGCCTTGACTGAACTTGTATTGGCCAATGAGCCACCAACGCAGTATGTTCGTGAATCGTCTGACTTCTCCAGCGCCCAACATTCAATGGTAGATGCGTACCGCATTACACCATTTGTCATTGCAGGATTCACGCTCAATTGACATTGATTTTGAGATTGGTGAGCAAATTGAGCGCACAAAACCATAAGCAGATAAACTCAGGGATTGTATTTATTGTGTTAATGGAGTCTACATGAATTACATTACATCATGTACTTCTCGCTGGTTCACAACCTTCTATCATATCATGATTACTATCAAATGGTACCTCAATAGTTTGGTTGATCTTCAATCTATATTGATGCAATCTCTGCTGCTTGCATTTGATGTATTCAGGCGTAAGTCAACCACATAGAGAACAGCTGGCTAGAGTAGGTAACAGCACAGTGCCATTGTGCAAATACTTTTTTTCGGGCGTCTACACAAATAGCGGACAAACAACATTTAGGTTGTACAGTCAGTTTTCGCTCTATAAAATGACTAAACCATCTCTATAAACGGATATGGTATCAGTTAAATACATTTCATAAAAGGATATGATATTAGTCGATTGCCTTTATAATGTCATCCCATTCATTCGCCGTCTTCAATTCTTTTATTGTTTTATATTCATCTCCATTCTCTCCCACCAGCCAGGAGCCGCCTCGTACCGCATGTTTTTGTCATGCTAGGACCAGTGGTTGCAGAGTACTCAATCAATATCCAAGTCAGCACACGTACTCTTAAAATCAATATCAATATGAAGCTTGCTTGCCTAAGACAAGTGATGTGTCACAATTATTAGTGCATGGTTACATTAAACGGCAAAAGGTTGCTTGTTCTTCAATGCAACGTTGATGCCTGTTCCAGGAGACAGATTGTTTGATTTTTCATGTTATCACACATGGATTAGCATTACAAAATGACATATGCAACTCGTGTTATCATAGACCTCGAGGGCGTACTTTTAGGAAAGCGGGCTAATATAAAACCATTTGCTATCGTCAAATGAAGCTATGATTTTGGAATTTTTGTGGTTGATATATGATGATTTAACTTTTGATCCAAAATATTTTCAATGTAGCATGTGTCCGAGATCTGGTAAGCTGAAGGAGCAGGACGAATGATGCTCACAGTAGTGTTAATGGTGTTTGAAAATATGACTGTATCTCCCTTCAGTCCATCACAAATGCATAGTCTGCACCCTCAATGCAAAGAAGAAACACTCGGCGTTATTTTTATCATTCAATACAATTGACCGATAGTATTAAAGCTCTAAGCAGATTCTGTTGTCATAATGTATATAAGACAATGTCTCGTTTCCCATTCTTCTTTCGCAGATGACACATTTAATGAAGCCACCAATACACAAATTGTAACATATAGTCCTTTCCCACATCAACTATATCAGTGTTAGCACCGTACAGATATCCCCAACCCATTGACTCGGAATATACAGTATGGTTACCATCTATGACAAAAAATTGCTAAATATTTCTACATGGCTTATCATTATGGAGAAAGCTTCTAGAATTAAATCGCTTTTTAATAACTTTTTCATGGGTCATGTACTACCGAAGATATGTACCGTGTGCATTAAAAAGAGACGACGTAGCATTGCGTCAGTAAATGAAGATTGACACTTAAGTTTGAGGTATTCAAAAATATTACTCATTTAACAATTCACAAGCACGTTCGTTGACCAAAGTGCAACACGCGTTGACAGGCATATCGAATATCTGCAGCCTGAATCGCCAATGACCATTTTACGAGGGTGACGCAAATGAAGCTAATCATTGACGACCATCATAGTTTGTATTTAGCATTTACCGAAGTGTGAGTACTAAATATTGCTATATGTTCCACGTGCCATCCAAGGATATTTAGTGTAGATCTTCTGGCACAGAGTTGTTCATTGAGTGTTTCGTTATATTGTCAAGTATGGTGGAAAGGTGCGTCTGTTAAGCATGATAGACAACTATATATCCTTCGTTCATTAACTAATAGCATATTACCCGAGTTGCCTAAAATCTCAACAGATGGTAACATTATTATTATTATTGCAGTATTTCTAGTCCCTATTTTCGGTGAATCACGTTGCAAAAGTTTCGGCAAACAACAGTAAAAAGAAATTATAATATGCAGGTATATTCAGTCCAACTAATGTTATCAATCACAATAATCCACACATTTCATAACTATTGAACTTATAACTAACGAATAACCCGATGTCACTTATAGGACACATCAACCACAGTCTGGTTATCGGCTTTCCGATAGCTGAAGTAAGCCCCATTGTTTCATTCAATTTTCACTACTTACAGCAACAGAAGCTGACAGCCCGACAGTCCATTAACTGACTTATCTATCTTGGTCGTCGAAAAAGCAATTTCACTGCTGCTACTGTGGCTGACGTGTCTATTTACACGTCTCAAAAATGATGCACGTGTATATAATGCCAGACTATGGCCATTACACGAGAGAAGAATGTTGGTGCATAGAGCCAACATGGATTCCCTTACACGCTGTACGACTGAGGTTGTTTCGTATGGATTTCCTTCAAGCTTGACAACCATTTTGTTTAAGGGCAATTCGACGAGTTAAATCAATGGAAAATTCAGAACGGCATCTGTATCACCTCATCGTTTAATGAGATACAAGGTAATGAGTGTTGGTAATTAAAATACACGAGGATAAGAGGTTCTATGAAGGATCAGCATCATCAAGTAAATTTAACTGAGCGTCGTACGTCTAACAACAGAATGCGGCGTGTTCTTAAAATGGTTCCGGCCTGCGCATTGTGGTATGGGTATTATAATTTATGTATGTATCCAGTTAGTGCAGGATGGTCAAGTACAACGAATGAAAACATATCATTGCAACAACGAGTTGTAAATGAATAGACAAGTAAATATATGAGTGTTTTAATTTAACATCACTGGCAAGAAATTGTCCTTGCTAATATGGGTTTTGTCTTTAATACAAATCGCCCCTATCTTTAGTGTATATTGTATGGTAGTGAACATGGTGGTTGATGTTCCAATCGGTATTATATAGTGGATACATTTAGAAGCAGTACTATTTGATTTCTTCATGGTATGTTGCTGGGTGCTAATAAATTGTTTAGGTTTTGTTTTTACATGAATGCTTCCACTGCAATATTGGCTATGCATGATTGCACCAGTGCTGTGATGTTGGACAGAATAGGTCTACATACGTGGATACAAAAGCCAACGGCAAACAACATTGCAAAAGATGCAAAACACATCGTCTGTTGCCGCCAACTAAGCTGTCTTGCCCCCTTTGTTAAGCACAAACTTGTGAGCGATGAATATAGTTGCATTGAGCAAAGTGTGTTCACTTGATGGGGATAAACTATCATAAGGTTATGGTCTCTTTAAAGGTCATCTACAGCTATTGAAGCTGACAGGATCTCCATGAATTTGTAAAGAATGTATCACGATCACAGCAAATAGCCTGCTTCCTGCATATATTTGTATATATATTTGTATATATATATATTAATTCTATGTAGATATATATCTATATGTCTATATATATACACACATACATGTATATATGTGCATATATAGATAAATATACACATAAATGAATGCATATGTAAGTGTACATATATTATATATATGTACATATATTTATGTATATATATATATATATATATATATTTATGTATATATTCATATGACCTGATTCGTGCATATATTTGTACATATATTTGTATATATATATTCTATGTAAATATATTACTATATGTCTATACATATGCATATAGGAGTACATATGTGTATATATAGTACGTCGCTTAATTTGATGAGCATCGTGCTTTCACAGTATGCTATATACTAATCATATATACAAATCCACACCTTCCACCACACGTGAAAATGTCACTTTATTATGCGGCTTTCTAGTACCTTTTTACGTATGCTTATGCCACTTACCATTGACTTCAACGCGTTTAATCATCATTAAATTTGTTTATCGTCGTCGGTAAAGGGGAATGTGTGGTGGATGATTATCGGTATAAAAACGAATGCTGCTGCTATCTGTCAACATAGTGTTTAGTTCATGTAGCTGATGCCCGCCCCATAATATGGGCTGCGTGTGCTCTTGCTTTATGAGCGAGAGTGGATAACTAGATGAAAGGAGAGATGGTGCAGTTGTAAGCATAATATATATCCTTTATGGCATTGCACAGCGATCAGATGTGGCGAACGGCACATGATGTAGGAATCGTACAGATAGTGCAGATACACTGCTAGACGGATTAGGTCTGTTTGGGAAGACTCCTGCCGCAGTTACATTGCCAAGAGCAATTAGTACTAGCGATGATAACTGTTGTCAGTGAGCGAGCGTAGGTGTAACACTGTAAGTGTTGTTTTTACCCACAACATGTTTATCCACGTGCAATCAGATACAATATTTGTTTGTGAGGATAGAAAATGATTCATTTCTGTCAATAACAATTCTTAATTTAGTCTCTTGGTACTAGCATACTTTATTCTGTTCAAATACAATTCTTGAAAACAACTAGTCTCGTGCGGCATGGCACGCAATATTCTGATTAAGGCAGAAATGAACATCGGTGTGGCTATATATACGACAGCATAATATTGATAGTAAAAAAGCTCATTTGCGATAAAGCATGTTACTTTATGTTATATAATGATAAAAAATTATAATAATTCATATTTAAGAGTGGTACTAGAAACACTAGTTCGCTGGAATGTGTATTAAAAATATGTGCCTATGTCAAAATGACCTGTCAATACATGTAGTTGTCAACCTTCATTGCTACCAATTGGTCAACATGACTGGACACCAGCTATGACTTTCAATACCGCCTAATGTAATGTAGCCATTGCAATGTCATGCCTGCGATAAATGACCATCTTAGATACGTATTTAAGTTGCAATATAAATTTAGATGTAATCTACATCACCATTTACGTGGATACAATGGTTTATCCTCTAGCTTACATGGTATTTTTGGAGACCGCGGTTGTACATTACGACCAATTGTCTCACACATTTCTCTATTGACAGAGTAATGGAGATTACAGAGGTATTCTGTCCAAGATGCCATTTTCATGGTCTGTTGTTTCACAGAGAAATGTTTCGGGTCAGATGTGAACTATTGAGCAGCGTTTTATGTTGCAATGCCCAGGACAGAGAGTATGACGTCGTGTGTGTGTCTACAATCAACAACGATACTAATGCATCTGATTGAGTGCGCACAACGTAACATTTGATTGTTTTCTTGCCATGACTTGCTCATGTTATTGCAATATGGAACAATAATCCCTCCCACAAGTAATTTATTATTGCATTCGTCTATCAGTTCTCTAACAGAACTGCAATTATGGCTAGCCCAAATATTTTGACTAAAGTGCCGATTTTGTGTGTGCATGAGCTTTGGTGCATGTGAGTCATTGATGTTTTTGAAGTTGAAAAAATACAGACAGCCATGTTTGCTACACGCTGTATGTGTGTGTGTTTATTGATTCAAATCACGTATTGCTTGTCTTTGTTTGTGCACGTTGTCGTGGCACAAATTATTCGGCCAAATTAAAAGAGACTTTTAGAGAGGAAGATAAAATACTTTAGCTAGATCCATTGACTGTAATATATGTAATTATAGTCCAAGTGCGCACCCTCTAGGACAGCTAACAGTAACATCATGCCTACCCTAACGCCACGAATACCCACACGTTGAAAACTACATCGCGCATGCATAGACAATTCTGCAGCGCACACATAGGCACTTCCAAGGTTGGTTACAACATGGTCAATAACGTCAACGTATATAGCCAATTGCTCATATACGTGTTCGTAGTGGAACACAGTTCCAAGGAATATCCGACATGGTCCCCCATGGTAACACACAACACCCATGCCCTTCACCGACTCCAGGGATGGACTTCTGGTCACCACCTGAGCACTTCATGCCATCTCACATTCCTTTCAAGATGTCGGGGCGCTGAGCAAAGTCTGCCAGCAGCTTCAGCTTCATTCCCGTATTCTTGAGCAAACTATTCTAATGAGAGACAAGCACCCATGATGACGTGTGCAGAGTCCAGGCTGTTATTAAAATGGTTCACCCATGCTGTTGAATGCTTGCAGGTGCTGTAGTAGACAGGGCCTTAACTAATGCATTTAGCACTTTCAACGCATTGTGAAGATCTATCAACTAGTCTGCTTTGCTAACAGTCACTAGATATTATTGTGACGTAAACGAACACATATAGTTCATGTTGATTAAATGAAGCCAGCTTGTATCTGGTCTACCGGAATCACAGGTGATACGTGTTCAAGTTATTCCTCATTGTTTTGTTTATGTTTTAACGATCCTCATACAATACAAGTTGACTAAACACCAGTCTAATTAATATATTGGACATTAATTTCAGAGATCTCAGGATTGATACCTATTATGTTATCGGTTGGATAAAACAAGTTAATTATTCGGGTGTCAAACTTGCAATACCCCCGTATATGGCGCGCATATTTGTTTCAAATTTCTCAGACACTTCGCCGCTTTGACAGTAAATAATGAGGTGCGTGCAGTATTTCTCCTTGCCATGCGTCTAATACGAGTAAGACAGCATGCCACATGACACTGTGGGTGGTTCTCTAATTGTATTACTTTGTTTCTGAAGCGTGATTAGTACAAAGAGAACCATTTGTAAATTGACAAATAGCAGTTTAGCGTCATTTCAGTTTCGTACACAGTCGTTTAACGAGCAGTCTAAGCAAACCTCATTGATGATTTAACGACCCTCCATTGCCAGAGGTTGCATTGTTACCACAAAATGTGTTTGTATGCTTGTACGATGCCACAAATTTCAAATCAAACAAAGTCAGTACGTGGAAGAAAACGGGTACAGCAAACACATTTGTACCTCATAATGCTACAATAGTAATTACAAGAATCGCGAGCGGTCTATCACACTGCATGTACAACTTTCCTGCCCTGCAGTGTTATAAACAAATTCATTTTAGATTGTTGAATTTGATATAAATGTCATTTACAGCGAACTATCGACTATATTATTGGCTACCTCGACATGCTCGACGTATTGCACAACTGCCTAATATGTTTATGTTTGTGCTTCACAGACGCCGGCTGAAACGCGATTATATATTCATACCCATATTATCAGACGTTGCCAAAGTGTAACGTTTTACAATGGCAATATGGTGTTAGGAGCGTTACTTGGATTCCATTAGCCCTGTCAGAAACTACAAGCTAATGCAGAGTATGACGTGAGCGTGTGTGGGCGTGTGCCTGCATGTGTTACTCTAGTGAGACATCTTTGTTACCACGTGTCTATTTAGATGCTTGTCATCTCCTCGTGTCATGAACTTGTTACCAACCAAATTAATGCACAGTCCAGACCTCATATCATGTTGCCAACTATTTCTGCTTAAGCTATATTAGCTTAAAGTTGGTTGAGCCCGGTAAAATGTTATATCAGCCCCCATTCTAGGATTCATTCATTTAAACAACCAATATAGATCACGAACTTTAAGGGAATAGAATGCATATTGAGATGTCGGGCCCCAATTGATTCTGGCATCTACGATCACTTAACCGTGGAATACATCAGTCTCAAAAGTTCAGCGCTGTCAATCATTTTAAAAAAACCGCAATCAAGTGTGAGTTCTAATTATAGCAACAACATGTTTCATATGTGTCATTATTCGCCTGCGAGGGAGGCGAGATACGAGATACCGTATGGATACAAAACAAATATAAATTTATGCATAATTGTTGAGTTGATTCACATATTCGAACATGTGCTGTTGAGCTTTGCAGCATTTAGTTGGCCATGATTTATCAACCATTTATTAATCATATTTGCCGAGATTTAATGATGTCAAAACATGATATAGTTGCTGTTAAAATGTCTTCATCTCAGCTACCATATATGCGAGGCAAAATGATGGTAGAAATCATATGAATCAGGCAAATATATCTAATCGGCTAGACTGAGCGCACTTTACCCCTCTGTTATTCTTATCTGACCCCACCATCATAACCACCGATACTGAAATATAGATTTTTTTTCTGTGTGTTTATACCTCTCTGGTGTAATGCACACAGTCGGATTCCTTACCTTTTTAATCGGATACCGAAGTACTAGTGAAATATTGTATATTGCTTATATATACCTTATATATGTGACAAATTATTTTTGCAAAACATTATGATAATAATCTTTATTTTAATAGATTACGCATCAATAAAGTTTTCATTATAATCGTTGAATATCCCAATGTAAAGAATCACCATTATCTCACGACACCTTAAAGCAAGTGAATAAACAATAAACTTTACGTGGAATGCGGCCGTATGGGGTAAAGAATACAAGCTTAATTCCAAAGTGTTTATAGGAGAGATACATCGATGGTTTTAATAAGGAACTTAGCGGTCAGAAACGGTGGTAATATCCATAATATATCGTGCTGTATTTCACTATAGCAAATATTCTGGCGTTAATAATAGGTAGAAAAAAAGTAAAACAGGGCCCTATACATGGGGTTCGGTTTAGGAAGCAACATGATTATATTTTCCTGATACCCTGCCAATCAAATGATCAAAAAAAAAGCCTTAATAAAACCAATCATACCAATGAACATCCACTGATAGGCAACAGTACAGTTGTTACATTTCGTTCCTTTTCACTGGCGCCTCGGATGCCGCACCCATTAGCGTTTCTACTTCTGAACCTTTCATCATCACCCGTACCCTCGTTGGCCTTCTGTTCAAACCTGCGCTTCCGTCAAACGGCAATATAAATATATAAATATATATATATATATATATATATAGATATATATATATATATATAGATAGAGATATATATATAGATATATATAGAGAGATATATATAGAGATATATAAATATAGACATAGAGATATATATATAGAATCCATAGATATATATATGTATATATATAAATATATAGAGATAATATATTTAAGGAGAGAGAGGGAGCAAGAGAGAGAAAATAGAGAGATCTCTCCCTCTCTCTTTCTGTCTCTCTCCCTAAATCTCTTTTCTATATATACATCTATCTCTCTCTGAGCTGTATATATAGATATATAGAGATATATAGAAATATATATATCTATCTCTCTCTCTCTATATCTCTCTATATCTCTCTCTCTCTCTATCTCTCTATCTGTCTCTCTCTCCCTCTCTCTCTATCTCTCTCTCTCTCTATCTATCTCTCTATCTCTCTCTATATCTCTATCTCTATATATATATCTCTATCTATATATATCTCTATATATATATATATATATATATATGCGCATTTATATTTATGTGTATATAAATGCGTTGATATGTCATTCGATGTCCCGACAGAAGTTCACCATTCGGCTTCCACAAAGACCAGGTGATATTAAACTGACGGCTTAAATTCCTGTGTTCTTACAAAGCTGTGCAGGTGCATCTTCTTTTACCAACCCATGGTTTTTTACCAGAACGACTTACTTGAAATGACTGTGATACATTTATGTGCGACGTCTATTGTGAAACGACGCAAGAAAAAAAGAATAAATCACGCGAGGCGCTGAACAAAACTACCAATTCAGAGCAGCGCTTGACATAATCCAAAGCGTTGCCGTTAATGTTGATTCATTATAATAGAATGCTTTTGAATTTGGTCGGATACTTGATGCATACAATGTGGTTGTGTTGTTCGTAGGGTGTTCGAAGGTGTTTTTCTGGCTTCTGTGCCCATAAAAGTGGTTGGAATCATATTAACATGCCCTTTAGCTGAATCAATGCATTAACGATCTTGCATATGTTTATTTTAATTGGTGGGAACAGGATTATTGGTAACTTTTTGGCAATGAAAAGCGCCGTATAATATGCCTATATAAAATGTCGTGTTAATGTGAACGTGTTACAAGATGTTGGGCTTTTCTGGGGAATATTGCACAATCGATCGACGAGTGTGTCTATGAAATCTATATGTGCACGCCCATGTGCCAGCATACTGTGATATCACCGGCAACGCCTTATTATGAAAGTTCTAGCCCGAAACAATTGATTCAATGGCATTGCGTACCCCTCCAGTGCTGCACTATAGCGCTTAGCAATATATAGCAATCTCACAAATCATCACGATTTCACCAAAACGCTTACATCTTACAGTAGAAGTGTTATGTAGAATATATGCATGGTTAACTCTTGTGTGAGTCCCTATTGTCGCCACTAATTGAAATAAAATATCAAAAGACAAGCAGCAAGTGGGATTGCTCACGCGATGTAATTGAAATATCAGTTATTTGCATTACCGTTAAGGCCAAAAAATAGTGGGTTTTTCGACATCATAAAATCAACTGATACGCGTCATTATACGTGTTGGGGTTTTTTGCACTGTAACAGTTGCCAAACAGCGAAACATCCAACGGCCGTCAGCACCACCTTCATAAGGAGCATCAAAGTAGCCCTCGTTATGTATCGATAAATTAAATAATGATAGCCCTACAACATAAGTGACGGTGACATAGAGAGTAAGATCTCTTCATACTGACCTTGCATCAATTGAAATCGAAGGATTGAAATGACGAAAAAGATATCAATCTGTTTATGCAAAACGGCTAGCAATTCTGTTGTTAAGCAAATAAAATATTACTCGCCCCTGCCATTCAATGTGTCCATGTTCGTTTCTTTCAATGTGTCTGTTTTAAATGAACTGCTCAGCTTAAGATAAACAGTGATACAACATTTAGCAATTTGACAACTATATCAAACCATTACAGGCACTCGATAACTCTACACGAGACGACTCTATACGTGTTACGACACTGCGATGAATAGTATCAGTTGTTTGCCAGAGCGGAACTACACGTACTAACACAGGCTGGGCATTATAAGCGACGGGGTAATCGATTAACTCAACGCCTTCATTCTATTTTATTCGAGTGTTGCACAAATCGTAGTGGAATATAAGGCCGATAAAACCACCATAGTTTACGTTTCCAGCGCTATCCTTATGATGTCCGTTTATTTGTATAACGATATCTGGAATACATCAGAACCGTGGCAAATTTAGAATGTCCAAGGTATGGGAAAAACTGGAGAGAGGGCTAGTGCAGGTGATGGAACAAGAGAAGTTGGCGTCTGAATATCATTCAGGGATGTCATCGTAGTATGCAAATAGGATTTGCCGTTGACTGGCAACAAAAGCTCAATATTTATGTAAGTCACAAATAAATGACTTAAGAAAAACCAGCATTTTAACGCACATGCACAAACATTGGACGAAGTTTCTGCAATGTGAGCAAGAGAATGGTGTAGTGGCAGTGTTTGGTTCAATAAATAGAAGTGGAGCTTTAATTACTGGCAATTTGTTCTTAAGGACAGAAAATCATTGATGTGCATTTAACCGCATATTCTGCTCTCGTATTTCTAGTTTTTGACACCATAACATGTGCAGCTGAATCATTTTAAAGGTGTAAGTTTAGAAGTTGATGCAACCGATCTTTTCATTACCGTGTTATGATTTTTGTGAACCTCATCTCGTTCATCATCTGCTTTTGTGCAGGCAATTATCTGCGTTCCTGCAGCACGTCAATCATGTTGACTTTTTTTAACCCATCGGCTTGTGTAAGATCACGGGGCAAAGTAAAGTGGTTGGCTATGGCAAAATATCAAGAAATATTGATAACCTATCGTAAATTGACGGAGGGTTAATATGTTCGTGTATACATCCCTTCATTTATATACATCGATCAATACTGATTAATAGCAGCAAAGCGCCAATAATGGACGGAGAGGCAAATGTATGAGAACAATCAGTTCCAAG
>CM067357.1:59335886-59375777 GCA_034190875.2 Urechis unicinctus | reverse complement strand
TCATGGTTGATTTGAAGCATGATATGAAGAGTAGGATGAAAGTAAAACAGCAAAGACATAAAATGTCACACAATTTGCATATATAAACTAATGGTGTGTGTTCATTGGTAAAATGCGCATTGTTGCTACTCCGTTATTCAGACAACACCCAAAAAAGGCATTCCAATTGCTTTGAAACATACACTGTTGAGCGCGATTGATAAGAAGGAGTGATTCTTATGAAGCACGTGGGCTTGTGGCGCAATGGATAACGCGTCTGACTACGGATCAGAAGATTCCAGGTTCGAATCCTGGCAAGCTCGTAATATTTTGCTGTAAATTCTATCATAACTTATGTATTTTCATTTATACTCAAGGATGGCTTTGTTCAACATTCACAATGGTTCAAATGGTACAGCACTGCATCTCTTGTATCAGTCCCTATGGATATTTGTGGATCACAATAGATGCGGTAAGGATCCTGAATTTCTTGCATTGTTGGATGCTATTCAGGGTTGCAATTGAAAGCAAAAATTGGATGTACATCATGATAATAAACATGATTTAGAACAGATATATTACAATTAATACCCTCGACATGTCTTTGACTCATCAATGTATTAGCTAAACAAGTAACACCGAAATCTATCGAATCAATGCCATTTTGATGCTTGCCCTCGACATGGCTTTGCTTATCAATGTTATCAGCAAAGCAAGTGGCGCAGAAATCTGTCGGATTTAATCAGGTCCCATTACAAACGCATTTGAATCTAAGGCGCTTTTGAACCAGAATGTGATGACGCTTTCAAAGATGCACTATCATATTTTTGCTCAGATTGATCATTAGCAGTGTTTTAAAAGGATATAAAAAAACCCGATCAATTAGCCCTTAACAATAATAGAGACTTAATAAATAGTTAATTGGGAATACCTACTACACTAATTACCTTAGAGACTCATTAAATTGCAAATGTCCATAGATATGATTCGGCATTGAGACAACCAGCGAAAATATTTTGACAAAATCACTTTCATGGCGTGATTTGAAGCATGATATGAAAGTAGGATTTTAAAACAGCAAAGACATAAAAATGTCACACAATTTGCATATATAAACTAATGGTGTGTCATCATTGGTAAAATGCGCATTGTTGCTACTCAGTTATTCAGACAACACCCAAAAAAGCATTCCAATTGCTTTAAACATGACTGTTGAGCGCGATTGATAAGAAGGAGTGATTCTAATGAACATTACGTGGGCTTGTGGGCAATGATAACGCGTCTGACTACGGCTCAGAAGATTCCATGTTCGAATCCTGGCAAGCTCGTAATTTTGGTGTAAATTCTATCATAAACTAGCATATTTTTCATTTATACAAGCCATGCTTTGTTCACATTCACAATGGTTCAAATAGTACAGCACTGCATCTCTTGTATCAGTCCCTATGGATATTTGTGGATCACATAGATGCGGTAAGGATCCTGAATTTCTTGCATTGGTGGGTTGCAATTGAAGCAAATTGATGCTCATGATAAAAACATGATTTAGAACAGCGGGTATCACAATGCCTACCCTCGACATGTCTTTGCTTATCAATGTATTAGCTTTTACAAGTAACACCGAATCGTATCGAATTATGCATTTTAATGCTTGCCCTCGGACAATGGCTTTGCTTATCAATGTTTTCAGCAATACAAGTGGCGCAGAAATCTGTCGGATGTAATCATTCCATTACAAAACGTCATTGAATCTACAGCGCTTTTGAACCAGAATTAGATGACGCTTTCAAGATGTTCACTATCATATTTTGCTCAGATTGATCATTAGCAGTGTTTTAAAAGGATATACAAAACCGATCAATTAGCCCTTAACAAAATAGAGACTTAATAAATAGTGAGTGGCAAAACCTCTACACTAATTACCTTAGGATTCATTAAATGCAAATGTCCATAGATATGATTCGGCATTGAACAACCAAAGAAAAAATTTTCTGAAAATCACTTTCATGGTTGATTTGAAGCATGATTGAGGGAGGAAGAAAAGTAAAACATCAGATTAGTACATAAAATGTCACACATTTGCATTTATAAAACTAATGTCGTTGTTTCTTTTGAGAGAATATGGTAAAATGCGCATTGTTGCTACTAGTTATTCAGACAACACACCCAAAAAGGCATTCCAATTGGCTTTGAAACATTTCACTGTTGAGACGCGATTGATATAAGAAGGGGGATTCTTAATGAAGCACGTCAGGGCTTGTGGCGCAATGGATAACGCGTCTGACTACGGATCAGAAGATTCCAGGTTCGAATCCTGGCAAGCTCGTAGTATATTTTTGCTGTAAATTCATATCATAACTAGCATATTTTCATTTATAGATCAAGGATGGCTTTGTTCAACATTCACAACATGTTCAAATTTCCCACCATAGTACAGCACTGCATCTCTTGTATCAGTCCCTATGGATACTTGTGGATCACAATAGATACGGTAAGGATCCTGAATTTCATGCATTGACAGGGTTGCAAGACAGACAAAATTGATGACATGATAAAAAAAGATGATTTAGAACAGATACAGACAGATGCCTACAGACGACATGTCAGACTTATCAACAGTATTAGCAACAACAGACAGAACACAGAATCTATCGAATCAGATGCACATTTAATGCTTACCCTCGACATGGCTCTTTGCTTATCAATGTTTTCAGCAATAGACAAGTGGCAAGAAATCTGTCGGATTAATCATTCATACAAACGTCATGAAATCTACAGCGCTTTTGAACCAGACATGATGACGCATTCAAAGATGCACTATCATATTTACAGTACATTAGGGATTGATCATTACATACATAAAAACATATATACAAAAACACGATCAATACATACTTACATACATACAGACTACAATAAATAGTTACATTGGGAATACCTATTCTCACACTAATTACCTGAATTTTCATTTTATTGCAAATGTCCATGGGATTTCATTCGGCATTGTCGAAACCTTCATCGAGAATATTTTGATAAAATCACTTTCATTTTTGATTTGATGCATAATATGAAGGGTAGGATGAAAGTGAAACAGCAAATACATATAATATCTCACTATTTGCATATATTTCGTGATGGGCGTGTATTCATTGGTAAAATGCGCATGGTTGCTACTTAGTTATTCAGTCAACTCCCAAAAAAGTCATTCCAATTGCTTTGAAAAATACCCTAGTGAGCGCGAATGATAAGAAGGAGTGATTCAAGTAAAGCATGTGGGCTTGTGGCGCAATGGATAACGCGTCTGACTACGGATCAGAAGATTCCAGGTTCGAATCCTGGCAAGCTCGTAATATTTTGCTGTAAATTCTATCATAACTAGCATATTTTCATTTATACTCAAGGATGGCTTTGTTCAACATTCACAATGGTTCAAATAGTACAGCACTGCATCTCTTGTATCAGTCCCTATGGATATTTGTGGATCACAATAGATGCGGTAAGGATCCTGAATTTCTTGCATTGTTGGGTTGCAATTGAAGCAAAATTGATGCTCATGATAATAAACATGATTTAGAACAGATATATAGCACAATGCCTACCCTCGACATGTCTTTGCTTATCAATGTATTAGCTAAACAAGTAACACCGAAATCTATCGAATCGATGCATTTTAATGCTTGCCCTCGACATGGCTTTGCTTATCAATGTTTCAGCAATACAAGTGGCGCAGAAATCTGTCGGATGTAATCATTCCATTACAAAGGTCATTTGAATCTACAGCGCTTTTGAACCAGAATTGATGACGCTTTCAAAGATGCACTATCATATTTTGCTCAGATTGATCATTAGCAGTGTTTTAAAAGGATATACAAAAACCGATCAATTAGCCCTTAACAATAATAGAGACTTAATAAATAGTAAATTGGGAAAACCTACTACACTAATTACCTTAGAGACTCATTAAATTGCAAATGTCCATAGATATGATTCGACATTGAGACAACCAACGAAAATATTTTTGACAAAATCACTTTCATGGTTGATTTGAAGCATGATATGAAGAGTAGGATGAAAGTAAAAACAGCAAAGACATAAAATGTCACACAATTTGCATATATAAACTAATGGTGTGTGTTCATTGGTAAAATGCGCATTGTTGCTACTCAGTTATTCAGACAGACAACCCCCAAAAAGCATTGCAATTGCTTTGAAACATACACTGTTGAGCGCGATTGATAAGAAGAGGAGTGATTCATATGAAGCACGTGGGCTTGTGGCGCAATGGATAACGCGTCTGACTACGGATCAGAAGATTCCAGGTTCGAATCCTGGCAAGCTCGTAATATTTTGCTGTAAATTCTATCATAACTAGCATATTTTCATTTATACTCAAGGATGGCTTTGTTCAACATTCACAATGGTTCAAATGGTACAGCACTGCATCTCTTGTATCAGTCCCTATGGATATTTGTGGATCACAATAGATACGGTAAGGATCTTGAATTTCTTGCATTTTTGGGTTGCAATTGAAGCAAAATTGATGCTCATGATAATAAACATGATTTAGAACAGATATATCACAATGCCTACACTCTTAATGTAATCTAGTCAACTTGACTAACTTGGCTAGTCATATTGACTGTCCACCAAACGACTAATGTGTTAGTCAATTTGACTAATGCAGTTAGTCAAATATTGATTAGTCAAAATGACTAATCTACCTAGTCAAGTAAAGAGTGGTCAATATGACTAATCTATTAGTCACTATGACTATCTCATAGTCACATTGACTACAGCGTAAGTAGTAATGACTATTGTACTTAGTCAGACCGACTAGAAGATTTGGTCAGTTTGACTATGAATGAAGGTCAGTTTGACTATGATTAAAGGTCGAACCAGTGTAAGAACCAGTGTAAAAACAAGTCAGACAACATAATATGCAAAACAAGTAGACTTTATTGTATATAAACACTTACATGCATGCCCTTGTTAATACTAGCCCTGACACAAAGAAGCTTCGCATCAACTGGGTCTTAAGCCTCATCATCAACGACCAGCATCACCTTCTGTATGTAACGAAACGTCTTTTTGGTCGATAGGTGGTAAGGCACATAAACACATAAATGGCGGCCATCAGCATGCCCATGGCAATGGACCTCTGTTACATCCACAGCTTCTCCAACAGATGTTATTGCTGGTGTCGTCCTGCGTTGCGACATTCTAAAACACATAGTAGACTTATGGTTGAAGCTAAGCACTCATTAGTACTGATACCAGCAATGGTACACGACAATACATACAAAAATACAGAAAACTATTTAATATTCTCACCTAATAGTATGGAGGCGATTGTCAGAAAATTTCAACTGAAGATTTCCAATTTCCTGCAGCAACTGGTTAAAGAACCGCCGCAAAGGTCAAGCTTCCGGTATGCCGCGGCGCGCATCTGTGGTTATGTAACCAACCCGTGTGATCCGCGCATCGCGGTCTCCCAACAAAGAGAAGATAACGCTCTCAGGGTGGTCAAATTGACTAGGTAACTAGTCAACTAACACCTGACCAGCCTTGCTAGTCAATGTGACTATGTTGCTTAGTCGATTTGACCATGTGATTAGTCGTTACAGAGTTTGACTAACTTCGATAGCTGAGTGACCAGGTTAGCTAGTCATTTTGACTAGATTGGGTTAAGAGTGTACCCTCGACATGTCTTTGCTTATCAATGTATTAGCTAAACAAGTAACACCGAAATCTATCGAATCGATGCATTTTAATGCTTGCCCTCGACATGGCTTTGCTTATCAATGTTTCAGCAATACAAGTGGCGCAGAAATCTGTCGGATGTAATCATTCCATTACAAAGGTCATTTGAATCTACAGCGCTTTTGAACCAGAATTGATGACGCTTTCAAAGATGCGCTATCATATTTTGCTCAGATTGATCATTAGCAGTGTTTTAAAAGGATATAAAAAAACACGATCAATTAGCCCTTAACAATAATAGAGACTTGATAAATAGTTAATTGGGAATACCTACTACACTAATTACCTTAGAGACTCATTAAATTGCAAATGTCCATAGATATGATTCGGCATTGAGACAACCAACGTTAATATTTTGACAAAATCACTTTCATTGTTGATTTGAAGCATGATATGAAGAGTAGGATGAAAGTAAAACAGCAAAGACATAAAATGTCACACAATTTGCATATATAAACTAATGGTGTGTGTTCATTGGTAAAATGCGCATTGTTGCTACTCAGTTATTCAGACAACACCCAAAAAAGACATTGCAATTGCTTTGAAACATACACTGTTGAGCGCGATTTATAAGAAGGAGTGATTCTTATGAACCACGTTGGCTTGTGGCGTAATGGATAAAGCGTCTGACTATGGATCAGAAGATTCCAGGTTCGAATCCTGGCAAGCTCGTAATATTTTGCTGTAAATTCTATCATAACTAGCATATTTTCATTTATACTCAAGGATGGCTTTGTTCAACATTCACAATGGTTCAAATGGTACAGCACTGCATCTCTTGTATCAGTCCCTATGGATATTTGTGGATCACAATAGATACGGTAAGGATCTTGAATTTCTTGCATTTTTGGGTTGCAATTGAAGCAAAATTGATGCTCATGATAATAAACATGATTTAGAACAGATATATCACAATGCCTACCCTCGACATGTCTTTGCTTACCAATGTATTAGCTAAACAAGTAACACCGAAATCTATCGAATCGATGCATTTTAATGCTTGCCCTCGAAATGGCTTTGCTTATCAATGTTTCAGCAATACAAGTGGCGCAGAAATCTGTCGGATGTAATCATTCCATTACAAAGGTCATTTGAATCTACAGCGCTTTTGAACCAGAATTGATGACGCTTTCAAAGATGCGCTATCATATTTTGCTCAGATTGATCATTAGCAGTGTTTTAAAAGGATATAAAAAAACACGATCAATTAGCCCTTAACAATAATAGAGACTTGATAAATAGTTATTGGGAATACCTACTACACTAATTACCTTAGAGACTCATTAAATTGCAAATGTCCATAGATATGATTCGGCATTGAGACAACCAACGAAAATATTTTGACAAAATCACTTTCATGGTTGATTTGAAGCATGATATGAAGAGTAGGATGAAAGTAAAACAGCAAAGACATAAAATGTCACACAATTTGCATATATAAACTAATGGTGTGTGTTCATTGGTAAAATGCGCATTGTTGCTACTCAGTTATTCAGACAACACCCAAAAAAAGCATTGCAATTGCTTTAAAACATACACTGTTGAGCGCGATTGATAAGAAGAGGAGTGATTCTTATGAAGCACGTGGGCTTGTGGCGCAATGGATAACGCGTCTGACTACGGATCAGAAGATTCCAGGTTCGAATCCTGGCAAGCTCGTAATATTTTGCTGTAAATTCTATCATAACTAGCATATTTTCATTTATACTCAAGGATGGCTTTGTTCAACATTCACAATGGTTCAAATGGTACAGCACTGCATCTCTTGTATCAGTCCCTATGGATATTTGTGGATCACAATAGATACGGTAAGGATCTTGAATTTCTTGCATTTTTGGGTTGCAATTGAAGCAAAATTGATGCTCATGATAATAAACATGATTTAGAACAGATATATCACAATGCCTACCCTCGACATGTCTTTGCTTATCAATGTATTAGCTAAACAAGTAACACACCGAAATCTATCGAATCGATGCATTTTAATGCTTGCCCTCGAAATGGCTTTGCTTATCAATGTTTCAGCAATACAAGTGGCGCAGAAATCTGTCGGATTTAATCATTCCATTACAAAGGTCATTTGAATCTACAGCGCTTTTGAACCAGAATTGATGACGCTTTCAAAGATGCACTATCATATTTTGCTCAGATTGATCATTAGCAGTGTTTTAAAAGGATATACAAAAACCGATCAATTAGCCCTTAACAATAATAGAGACTTATATAAATAGTTAATTGGGAAAACCTACTACACTAATTACCTTAGAGACTCATTAAATTGCAAATGTCCATAGATATGATTCGACATTGAGACAACCAAAGAAAATATTTTGACAAAATCACTTTCATGGTTGATTTGAAGCATGATATGAAGAGTAGGAAGAAATAAAACAGCAAAGACATAAAATGTCACACAATTTGCATATATAAACTAATGGTGTGTGTTCATTGGTAAAATGCGCATTGTTGCTACTCAGTTATTCAGACAACACCCAAAACAGCATTGCAATTGCTTTGAAACACACTGTTGAGCGCGATTGATAAGAAGAGGAGTGATTCATATGAAGCACGTGGGCTTGTGGCGCAATGGATAACGCGTCTGACTACGGATCAGAAGATTCCAGGTTCGAATCCTGGCAAGCTCGTAATATTTTGCTGTAAATTCTATCATAACTAGCATATTTTCATTTATACTCAAGGATGGCTTTGTTCAACATTCACAATGGTTCAAATGGTACAGCACTGCATCTCTTGTATCAGTCCCTATGGATATTTGTGGATCACAATAGATACGGTAAGGATCTTGAATTTCTTGCATTTTTGGGTTGCAATTGAAGCAAAATTGATGCTCATGATAATAAACATGATTTAGAACAGATATATCACAATGCCTACACTCTTAATGTAATCTAGTCAACTTGACTAACTTGGCTAGTCATATTGACTGTCCACCAAACGACTAATGTGTTAGTCAATTTGACTAATGCAGTTAGTCAAATATTGATTAGTCAAAATGACTAATCTACCTAGTCAAGTAAAGAGTGGCCAATATGACTAATCTATTAGTCACTATGACTATCTCATTAGTCACATTGACTACAGCGTAAGTAGTAATGACTATTGTACTTAGTCAGACCGACTAGAAGATTTGGTCAGTTTGACTATGAATGAAGGTCAGTTTGACTATGATTAAAGGTCGAACCAGTGTAAGAACCAGTGTAAAAACAAGTCAGACAACATAATATGCAAAACAAGTAGACTTTATTGTATATAAACACTTACATGCATGCCCTTGTTAATACTAGCCCTGACACAAAGAAGCTTCGCATCAACTGGGTCTTAAGCCTCATCATTAACGACCAGCATCACCTTCTGTATGTAACGAAACGTCTTTTTTTGGTCGATAGGTGGTAAGGCACATAAACACATAAATGGCGGCCATCAGCATGCCCATGGCAATGGCCTCTGTTGACATCCACAGCTTCTCCAACAGATGTTATTGCTGGTGTCGTCCTGCGTTGCGACATTCTAAAAACACATAGTAGACTTATGGTTGAAGCTAAGCACTCATTAGTACTGATACCAGCAATGGTACACGACAATACATACAAAAAAGTACAGAAAACTATTTAATATTCTCACCTAATAGTATGGAGGCGATTGTCAGAAAATTTCAACTGAAGATTTCCAATTTCCTGCAGCAACTGGTTAAAGAACCGCCGCAAAGGTCAAGCTTCCGGTATGCCGCGGCGCGCATCTGTGGTTATGTAACCAACCGGTGTGATCCGCGCATCGCGGTCTCCCAACAAAGAGAAGATAACGCTCTCAGGGTGGTCAAATTGACTAGGTAACTAGTCAACTAACACCTGACCAGCCTTGCTAGTCAATGTGACTATGTTGCTTAGTCGATTTGACCATGTGATTAGTCGTTACAGAGTTTGACTAACTTCGATAGCTGAGTGACCAGGTTAGCTAGTCATTTTGACTAGATTGGGTTAAGAGTGTACCCTCGACATGTCTTTGCTTATCAATGTATTAGCTAAACAAGTAACACCGAAATCTATCGAATCGATGCATTTTAATGCTTGCCCTCGACATGGCTTTGCTTATCAATGTTTCAGCAATACAAGTGGCGCAGAAATCTGTCGGATGTAATCATTCCATTACAAAGGTCATTTGAATCTACAGCGCTTTTGAACCAGAATTGATGACGCTTTCAAAGATGCACTATCATATTTTGCTCAGATTGAACATTAGCAGTGTTTTAAAAGAATAAAAAAACCCGATCAATTAGCCCTTAACAGAAATAGAGACTTATTAAATAGTTTATTGGGAATACCTACTACACTAATTACCTTAGAGACTCATTAAATTGCAAATGTCCATAGATATGATTCGACATTGAGACAACCAACGTTAATATTTTGACAAAATCACTTTCATTGTTGATTTGAAGCATGATATGAAGAGTAGGATGAAAGTAAAACAGCAAAGACATAAAATGTCACACAATTTGCATATATAAAACTAATGGTGTGTGGATCATTGGTAAAATGCGCATTGTTGCTACTCAGTTATTCAGACAACACCCAAAAAAGACATTGCAATTGCTTTGAAACATACACTGTTGAGCGCGATTTATAAGAAGGAGTGATTCTTATGAACCACGTTGGCTTGTGGCGTAATGGATAAAGCGTCTGACTATGGATCAGAAGATTCCAGGTTCGAATCCTGGCAAGCTCGTAATATTTTGCTGTAAATTCTATCATAACTAGCATATTTTCATTTATACTCAAGGATGGCTTTGTTCAACATTCACAATGGTTCAAATGGTACAGCACTGCATCTCTTGTATCAGTCCCTATGGATATTTGTGGATCACAATAGATACGGTAAGGATCTTGAATTTCTTGCATTTTTGGGTTGCAATTGAAGCAAAATTGATGCTCATGATAATAAACATGATTTAGAACAGATATATCACAATGCCTACCCTCGACATGTCTTTGCTTATCAATGTATTAGCTAAACAAGTAACACCGAAATCTATCGAATCGATGCATTTTAATGCTTGCCCTCGACATGGCTTTGCTTATCAATGTTTCAGCAATACAAGTGGCGCAGAAATCTGTCGGATGTAATCATTCCATTACAAAGGTCATTGAATCTACAGCGCTTTTGAACCAGAATTGATGACGCTTTCAAAGATGCACTATCATATTTTGCTCAGATTGATCATTAGCAGTGTTTTAAAAGAATATAAAAAAACCGATCAATTAGCCCTTAACAATAATAGAGACTTAATAAATAGTAATATGGGAATACCTACTACACTAATTACCTTAGAGACTCATTAAATTGCAAATGTCCATAGATATGATTCGGCATTGAGACAACCCCAAAAAATATTTTGACAAAAATCACTTTCATTGTTGATTTGAAGCATGATATGAAGAGTAGGATGAAAGTAAAACAGCAAAGACATAAAATGTCACACAATTTGCATATATAAACTAATGGTGTGTGTTCATTGGTAAAAATGCGCATTGTTGCTACTCAGTTATTCAGACAACACCCAAAAAAGCATTGCAATTGCTTTCGAAACATACACTGTTGAAGCGCGATTGATAATAAGAAGGAGTGATTCTTATGAACACGTGGGCTTGTGGCGCAATGGATAACGCGTCTGACTATGGATCAGAAGATTCCAGGTTCGAATCCTGGCAAGCTCGTAATATTTTGCTGTAAATTCTATCATAACTAGCATATTTTTCATTTATACTCAAGGATGGCTTTTGTTCAACATTCACAATGGTTCAAATGGTACAGCACTGCATCTCTTGTATCAGTCCCTATGGATATTTGTGGATCACACATAGATGCGGTAGGATCCTGAATTTTTTGCATTGTTGGGTTTGCAATTGAAGCAAAATTGATGCTCATGATAATAAAAATGATTTAGAACAGATATATCACAATGCCTACCCTCGACATGTCTTTGCTTATCAATGTATTAGCTTAAACAAGTAACACCGAAATCTATCGAATCGATGCCATTTTAATGCTTGCCCTCGACATGGCTTTGCTTATCAATGTTTCAGCAAATACAAGTGGCGCAGAAATCTGTCGGATTTAATCATTCCATTACAAAACGTCATTTGAATCTACAGCGCTTTTGAACCAGAATTGATGACGCTTTCAAAGATGCACTATCATATTTTGCTCAGATTGATCATTAGCAGTGTTTTTTTTAAAAGGATATAAAAAAACACGATCAATTAGCCCTTAACAATAATAAGAGAGACTTAAATAAATAGTTAATTGGGAATACCTACTACACTAATTACCTTAGGACTCATTAAATTGCAAAATTGTCCCATAGATATGATTCGGCATTGAGACAACCAAAAAACCGAAAATATTTTGACAAAAATCACTTTCATGGTTGATTTGAAGCATGATATGAAGAGTAGGATGAAAGTAAAACAGCAAAGACATAAAATGTCACACAATTTGCATATATAAACTAATGGTGTGTGTTCATTTGGTAAAATGCGCATTGTTGCTACTCAGTTTATTCAGACAACAACACCCAAAAAAAGCATTGCAATTGCTTTGAAACATACACTGTTGAGCGCGGATTGATAAGAAGGAGTGATTCATATGAAGCACGTGGGCTGTGGCGCAATGGATAACGCGTCTGACTACGGATCAGAAGATTCCAGGTTCGAATCCTGGCAAGCTCTGTAATATTTTGCTGTAAATTCTATCATAACTGAACATATTTTCATTTATATCAAAGATGGCTTTGTTCAACATTCACAATGGTTCAAATAGTACAGCACTGCATCTCTTGTATCAGTCCCTATGGATATTGTGTGATCACAATGGATGCGGTAAGGATCATGAATTTCTTGCATTGTTGGGTTGCAATTTGAAGCAAAATTGATGCTCATGATAATAAAAATGATTTAGAACAGATATATTTTTAATGCCTACCCTCGACATGTCTTTGCTTATTCAAGTGTATTAGCGAGCAAAACAAGTAACACCGAAATCTATCGACTCGATGCATTTTAATGCTTGCCCTCGACATGTCTTTGGTTATCAATGTTTCAGCAATACAAGTGTGCGCAAAAGAAATCTGTCGGATTGTAATCATTCCATTACAAACGTCATTTGAATCTACAGCGCTTTTGAAAACCAGAATTGATGACGCTTTCAAAGATGCACTATCATTATTTGCTCAGATTGATCATAGCAGTGTTTTAAAAAAGGATTACAAAAAAAAACGATCAATTAGCCCTTAACAATAATAGAGACTTACAAAATGAAGAATTGGGAAAACCTACTACACTAATTACCTTAGGACTCATTTAAATTGCAAATGGTCCATAGATATGATTCGGACACATTGAGACAACCCAAGAAAACTAACTTGACAAAATCACTTTCATGTTGATTTGAAGCATGATATTGAATGTAGGATGAAAGTAAAACAGCAAAGACATTAAAATGTCACACAATTTGCATATATAAACTAATGGTGTGTGTTCATTGGTAAATGCGCATTGTTGCTACTCCGACTATTCAGACAACACCCAAAAAGCATTGCAATTGCTTATTGAAACATACACTGTTGAGCGCGATTGATAAGAAGAGGAGTGATTCATATTGAAGCCACGTGGGCTTGTGGCGCAATGGATAACGCGTCTGACTACGGATCAGAAAAGTTCCAGGTTCGGAATCCTGGCAAGCTACAAATATTTGCTGTAAATTCTATCATAAACTAGCATATTTTCATTTATACTCAAGGATGGCTTTGTTTCAATCAACAATCACAATTTCAAATGGTACAGCACTGCATCTCTTGTATCAGTACCTATGGATATTTGTGGATCACAATAGATACGGTAAAGGATCTTGAATTTCTTGCATTTTGGGTTGCAATTGAAGCAAAATTGATGCTCATGATAATAAAATGATTTAGAACAGATATATCACAAGCCTACCTCGACATTCTTTGCTTATCAATGTATTAGCTAAAACAAGTAACACCGAATTTATCGAATCGATTGTCATTTTAATGCTTGCCTCGACATGGCTTTGCTTATCAATGTTTCAGCAGCAGCTACAAGTTGGCGCAGAAATCTGGATTCGGATTTTTATCATTCCATTACAAACTTCCTTTGAAATCTACAGCGCTTTTGAACCAGAATGATGACGCTTTCAAAGATGCACTATCATATTTTGCTCAGATTGATCATTAGCATGTTTTCAAGCAATAAAAGGATAAAAAAACCGATCAATTAGCCCTTAACAACATAGAGACTTAATAAATAGTTAATTTGGGAAATACCTACTACACCCAAATGGAGAGATCATTTTAATTGCAAATGTCCATAGATTTGATTCGGCATTGAACCAACAACGTTGTGATATTTTGACAAAATCACTTTCATGGTTTGATTTGAAGCATTATGAAGAGTAGGATGAAAGTAAAACAGAAAAGACATAAAATGTCACACAACTTGCATATATAAACTAATGGTGTGTGTTCATTGGTAAATGCGCATTGTTGCTACTCAGTTTATTCAGACAACACCAAAAAAAAAAGCATTGCAATTGCTTTGAAACACACTGTTGAGCGCGATTGATAAGAAGAGGAGTGATTCCTATGAATGTGTGGCTTGTGGCGCAATGGATAACGCGTCTGACTACGGATCAGAAGATTCCAGGTTCGAATCCCCTGGCAAGCTCGTAATATTTTGCTGTAAATTCTATCATAACTAGCATATTTTCATTTATACTCAAGGATGGCTTTGTTCAACATTCACAATGGTTCAAATAGTACAGCACTGCATCTCTTGTATCAGTCCCTATGGATATTTGTGGATCACAATAGATGCGGTAAGGATCCTGAATTTCTTGCATTGTTGGGTTGCAATTGAAGCAAAATTTTGATGCTCATGATAATAAACATGATTTAGAAACAGATATATCACAATGCCTACCCTCGACATGTCTTTGCTTATCAATGTATTAGCTAAACAAGTAACACCGAAATCTATCGAATCGATGCATTTTAATGCTTGCCCTCGAAATGGCTTTGCTTATCAATGTTTTTCAGCAATACAAGTGGCGCAGAAATCTGTCGGATTTAATCATTCCATTACAAACGTCATTTGAATCTACAGCGCTTTTGAAACCAGAATTGATGACGCTTTCAAAGATGCACTATCATATTTTGCTCAGATTGATCATTAGCAGTGTTTTAAAAGGATATAAAAAAACCGATCAATTAGCCCTTAACAATAATAGAGACTTAATAAATAGTTAATTGGGAATACCTACTACACTAATTACCTTAGAGACTCATTAAATTGCAAATGTCCATAGATATGATTCGGCATTGAGACAACCAACGAAAATATTTTGACAAAATCACTTTCATGGTTGATTTGAAGCATGATATGAAGAGTAGGATGAAAAGTAAAACAGCAAAGACATAAAAATGTCACACAATTTGCATATATAAACTAATGGTGTGTGTTCATTGGTAAAATTGCGCATTGTTGCTACTCATATTTTATTCAGACAACACCCCAAAAAAAGCATTGCAATTGCTTTGAAACATACACTGTTGAGCGCGATTGATAAGAAGAGGAGTGATTCTTTATGAAGCACGTGGGCTTGTGGCGCAATGGATAACGCGGTCTGACTACGGATCAGAATGATTCCAGGTTCGAATCCTGGCAAGCTCGTAATATTTTGCTGTAAATTCTATCATAACTAGCATATTTTCATTTATACTCAAGGATGGCTTTGTTGTTCAACATTCACAATGGTTCAAATGGTACAGCACTGCAATCTCTTGTATCAGTCCCTATGGATATTTGTGGATCACAATAAAGATGCGGTAAGGATCCTTGAATTTCTTGCATTTTTTGGGTTGCAATTGAAGCAAAAAATTGATGCTCATGATAATAAACATGATTTAGAACAGATATATCACAATGCCTACCCTCGACATGTCTTTGCTTATCAATGTATTAGCTAAACAAGTAACACCGAAATCTATCGAATCGATGCATTTTAATGCTTGCCCTCGACATGGCTTTGCTTATCAATGTTTCAGCAATACAAGTGGCGCAGAAATCTGTCGGATTTAATCATTCCATTACAAACGTCATTTGAATCTACAGCGCTTTGAACCAGAATTGATGACGCTTTCAAAGATGCACTATCATATTTTGCTCAGATTGATCATAGCAGTGTTTAAAAGGAATATAAAAAAACCGATCAATTAGCCCTTAACAATAATAGAGACTTAATAATAGTTTAATTGGGAATACCTACTACACTAATTACCTTAGAGACTCATTAAATTGCAAATGTCCATAGATATGATTCGGCATTGAGACAACCAGCGAAATATTTTGACAAATCGACACTTTCATTGGTTGATTTGAAGCATGATATGAAGAGTAGGATGAAAGTAAAAACAGCAAAGACACGACGTAAAATGTCACACAATTTGCATATATAAACTAATGGTGTGTGTTCATTGGTAAAATGCGCATTGTTTGCTACTCAGTTGTTTCAGACAACAACCCAAAAAAGCATTGCAATTGCTTTGAAACATACACTGTTGAGCGCGATTGATAAGAAGAGGAGTGATTCTAATGAAGCACGTGGGCTTGTGGCGCAATGGATAACGCGTCTGACTACGGATCAGAAGATTCCAGGTTCGAATCCTGGCAAGCTCGTAATATTTTGCTGTAAATTCTATCAAATAACTAGCATATTTTCATTTATACTCAAGGATGGCTTTGTTCAACATTCACAATGGTTCAAATGGTACAGCACTGCATCTCTTGTATCAGTCCCTATGGATATTTGTGGATCACAATAGATGCGGTAAGGATCTGAATTTCTTGCATTGTTGGGTTGCAATTGAAGCAAAATTGATGCTCATGATAATAAACATGATTTAGAACAGATATATCACAATGCCTACCCTCGACATGTCTTTGCTTATCAATGTATTAGCTAAACAAGTAACACCGAAATCTATCGAATCGATGCATTTTAATGCTTGCCCTCGAAATGGCTTTGCTTATCAATGTTTCAGCAATACAAGTGGCGCAGAAATCTGTCGGATTTAATCATTCCATTACAAACGTCCATTTGAATCTACAGCGCTTTTGAACCAGAATTGATGACGCTTTCAAAGATGCACTATCATATTTTGCTCAGATTGATCATTAGCAGTGTTTTAAAAGGATATAAAAAACCGATCAATTAGCCCTTAAACAAAATAGAGACTTAATAAATAGTTAATTGGGAATACCTACTACACTAATTACCTTAGAGACTCATTAAATTGCAAATGTCCATAGATATGATTCGGCATTGAGACAACCAACGAAAATATTTTGACAAAATCACTTTCATGGTTGATTTGAAGCATGATATGAAGAGTAGGATGAAAGTAAAAACAGCAAAGAACATAAAATGTCACACAAAATTGCATATACTAAACTAATGGTGTGTGTGTTCATTGGTAAAATGCGCATTGTTGCTACTCATTTATTCAGACAACACCCAAAAAAGCATTGCAATTGCTTTGAAACATACACTGTTGAGCGCGATTGATAAGAAGGAGTGATTCTATGAAGCACGTGGGCTTGTGGCGCAATGGATAACGCGTCTGAACTACGGATCAGAAGATTCCAGGTTCGAATCCTGGCAAGCTCGTAATATTTTGCTGTAAATTCTATCATAACTAGCATATTTTCATTTATACTCAAGGATGGCTTTGTTCAACATTCACAAATGGTTCAAATGGTACAGCACTGCATCTCTTGTATCAGTCCCTATGGATATTTGCGGATCACAATAGATAAGGTAAGGATCTTGAATTTCTTGCATTGTTGGGTTGCAATTGAAGCAAAATTGATGCTCATGATAATAAACATGATTTAGAACAAGATATATCACAATGCCTACCCTCGACATGTCTTTGCTTATCAATGTATTAGCTAAACAAGTAACACCGAAATCTATCGAATCGATGCATTTTAATGCTTGCCCTCGACATGGCTTTGCTTATCAATGTTTCAGCAATACAAGTGGCGCAGAAATCTGTCGGATGTAATTAATTCATTCCATTACAAAGTCATTTGAATCTACAGCGCTTTTGAACCAGAATTGATGACGCTTTCAAAGATGCACCTATCATATTTTGCTCAGATTGATCATTAGCAGTGTTTTTAAAAAGGATAAAAAAAACCCGATCAATTAGCCCTTAACAATAATAGAGACTTTAAATAGTTTTTTGGGAATACCTACTACAAATAATTACCTTAGAGACTCATTAAAATTGCAAATGTCCATAGATATGATTCGGCATTGAGACAACCAACGAAAATATTTTTGACAAAATCACTTTCATTTTTGATTTGAAGCATGATATGAAGAGTAGGATGAAAGTAAAACAGCAAAGACATAAAATGTCACACAATTGCATATATAAACTAATGGTGTGTGTTCATTGGTAAAATGCGCATTGTTGCTACTCAGTTATTCAGACAACACCCAAAAAAGACATTGCAATTGCTTTGAAACACACTGTTGAGCGCGATTGATAAGAAGAGGAGTGATTCTTATGAAGCACGTGGGCTTGTGGCGCAATGGATAAAGCGTCTGACTACGGATCAGAAGATTCCAGGTTCGAATCCTGGCAAGCTCGTAATATTTTGCTGTAAATTCTATCATAACTAGCATATTTTCATTTATACTCAAGGATGGCTTTGTTCAACATTCACAATGGTTCAAATGGTACAAAAACACTGCATCTCTTGTATCAGTCCCTATGGATATTTGTGGATCACAATAGATACGGTAAGGATCCTGAATTTCTTGCATTTTTGGGTTGCAATTGAAGCAAAATTGATGCTCATGATAATAAACATGATTTAGAACAGATATATCACAATGCCTACCCTCGACATGTCTTTGCTTATCAATGTATTAGCTAAACAAGTAACACCGAAAATCTATCGAATCGATGCATTTTAATGCTTGCCCTCGAATGGCTTTGCTTATCAATGTTTCAGCAATACAAGTGGCGCAGAAATCTGTCGGATTTAATCATTCCATTACAAACGTCATTTGAATCTACAGCGCTTTTTGAACCAGAATTGATGACGCTTTCAAAGATGCACTATCATATTTTGCTCAGATTGATCATTAGCAGTGTTTTAAAAAGGATATAAAAAAACCGATCAATTAGCCCTTAACAATAATAGAGACTTATTAAATAGTTATTGGGAATACCTACTACACTAAATTACCTTAGAGACTCATTAAATTGCAAATGTCCATAGATATGATTCGGCATTGAGACAACCAAACGAAATATTTTGACAAAATCACTTTCATGGTTGATTTGAAGCATGATATGAAGAGTAGGAATGAAAGTAAAACAGCAAAGACATAAAATGTCACCAATTTGCATATATAAACTAATGGTGTGTGTTCATTGGTAAAATGCGCATTGTTGCTACTCAGTTATTCAGACAACACCCAAAAAAGCATTGCAATTGCTTTGAAACATACTGTGTTGAGCGCGATTGATAAGAAGGAGTGATTTCTTATGAAGCACGTGGGCTTGTGGCGCAATGGATAACGCGTCTGACTACGGATCAGAAGATTCCAGGTTCGAATCCTGGCAAGCTCGTAATATTTTGCTGTAAATTCTATCATAACTAGCATATTTTCATTTATACTCAAGGATGGCTTTGTTCAACATTCACAATGGTTCAAATGGTACAGCACTGCATCTCTTGTATCAGTCCCTATGGATATTTGTGGATCACAATAGATGCGGTAAGGATCTTGAATTTCTTGCATTTTTGGGTTGCAATTGAAGCAAAATTGATGCTCATGATAATAAACATGATTTAGAACAGATATATCACAATGCCTACCCTCGACATGTCTTTGCTTATCAATGTATTAGCTAAACAAGTAACACCGAAATCTATCGAATCGATGCATTTTAATGCTTGCCCTCGAAAATGGCTTTGCTTATCAATGTTTCAGCAATACAAGTGGCGCAGAAATCTGTCGGATTGTAATCATTCCATTAAAAACTCATTTGAATCTACAGCGCTTTTTGAACCAGAATTGATGACGCTTTCAAAGATGCACTATCATATTTTGCTCAGATTGATCATTAGCAGTGTTTTAAAAGGATATAAAAAACCGATCAATTAGCCCTTAACAAAATAGAGACTTATTAAATAGTTTATTGGGAATACCTACTACACTAATTACCTTAGAGACTCATTAAATTGCAAATGTCCATAGATATGATTCGACATTGAGACAACCAACGTTAATATTTTGACAAAATCACTTTCATTGTTGATTTGAAGCATGATATGAAGAGTAGGATGAAAGTAAAACAGCAAAGACATAAAATGTCACACAACTTTGCATATATAAACTAATGGTGTGTGTGTTCATTGGTAAAATGCGCATTGTTGCTACTCAGTTATTCAGACAACACCCAAAAAAAACAGCATTGCAAATTGCTTTGAAACATACACTGTTGTGAGCGCGATTGATAAGAAGGGAGTGATTCTTATGAAGCACGTGGGCTTGTGGCGCAATGGATAACGCGTCTGACTACGGATCAGAAGATTCCAGGTTCGAATCCTGGCAAGCTCGTAATATTTTTGCTGTAAATTCTATCATAACTAGCATATTTTCATTTATACTCAAGGATGGCTTTGTTCAACATTCACAATGGTTCAAATGGTACAGCACTGCATCTCTTGTATCAGTCCCTATGGATATTTGTGGATCACAATAGATACGGTAAGGGATCCTGAATTTCTTGCATTTTTTGGTTTGCAATTGAAGCAAAATTGATTTCAATGATAATAAACATGATTTAGAACAGATATATCACAATGCCTACCCTCGACATGTCTTTGCTTATCAATGTGTTAGCTTAACAAGTAACACCGAAATCTATCGAATCGATGCATTTTAATGCTTGCCCTCGACATGGCTTTGCTTATCAATGTTTCAGCAATACAAGTGGCGCAGAAATCTGTCGGATGTAATCATTCCATTACAAAAAGGTCCATTTGAATCTACAACAGCGCTTTTGAACCAGAATTGATGACGCTTTCAAAGATGCACTATCATATTTTGCTCAGATTGATCATTAGCAGTGTTTTAAAAGGATATAAAAAACCGATCAATTAGCCCTTAACAATAATAGAGACTTAATAAATAGTTAATTGGGAATACCTACTACACACTAATTACCTTAGAGACTCATTAAATTGCAAATGTCCATAGATATGATTCGGCATTGAGACAACCAGCGAAAATATTTTGACAAAAAATCACTTTCATGTTGATTTGAAGCATGATATGAAGAGTAGGATGAAAGTAAAACAGCAAAGACATAAAATGTCACACAATTTGCATATATAAACTAATGTGTGTGTTCATTGGTAAAATGCGCATTGTTGCTACTCAGTTATTCAAACAACACCCAAAAAAAGCATTGCAATTGCTTTGAAACATACACTGTTGAGCGCGATTGATAGAAGAAGGAGTGATTTCTTATGAAGCACGTGGGCTTGTGGCGCAATGGATAACGCGTCTGACTACGGATCAGAAGATTCCAGGTTCGAATCCTGGCAAGCTCGTAATATTTTGCTGTAAATTCTATCATAACTAGCATATTTTCATTTATACTCAAGGATGGCTTTGTTCAACATTCACAATGGTTCAAATGGTACAGCACTGCATCTCTTGTATCAGTCCCTATGGATATTTGTGGATCACAATAGATACGGTAAGGATCTTGAATTTCTTGCATTTTTGGGTTGCAATTGAAGCAAAATTGATGCTCATGATAATAAACATGATTTAGAACAGATATATCACAATGCCTACCCTCGACATGTCTTTGCTTATCAATGTATTAGCTAAACAAGTAACACCGAAATCTATCGAATCGATGCATTTTAATGCTTGCCCTCGAAATGGCTTTGCTTATCAATGTTTCAGCAATACAAGTGGCGCAGAAATCTGTCGGATTTAATCATTCCATTACAAACGTCATTTGAATCTACAGCGCTTTTGAACCAGAATTGATGACGCTTTCAAAGATGCACTATCATATTTTGCTCAGATTGAACATTAGCAGTGTTTTAAAAGAATAAAAAAACCCGATCAATTAGCCCTTAACAGAAATAGAGACTTATTAAATAGTTTATTGGGAATACCTACTACACTAATTACCTTAGAGACTCATTTAAATGCAAATGTCCATAGATATGATTCGGCATTGAGACAACCAACGAAAATATTTTGACAAAATCACTTTCATTGTTGATTTGAAGCATGATATGAAGAGTAGGATGAAAGTAAAAACAGCAAAGACATAAAATGTCACACAACATTTGCATATATAAACTAATGGTGTGTGTTCATTGGTAAAATGCGCATTGTTGCTACTCAGTTATTCAGACAACACCCAAAAAAAGACATTGCAATTGCTTTTATGAAACATACACTGTTGAGCGCGATTGATAAGAAGAGAGTGATTCTTATGAAGCACGTGGGCTTGTGGCGTAATGGATAAAGCGTCTGACTATGGATCAGAAGATTCCAGGTTCGAATCCTGGCAAGCTCGTAATATTTTGCTGTAAATTCTATCATAACTAGCATATTTTCATTTATACTCAAGGATGGCTTTGTTCAACATTCACAATGGTTCAAATGGTACAGCACTGCATCTCTTGTATCAGTCCCTATGGATATTTGTGGATCACAATAGATACGGTAAGGATCTTGAATTTCTTGCATTTTTGGGTTGCAATTGAAGCAAAATTGATGCTCATGATAATAAACATGATTTAGAACAGATATATCACAATGCCTACCCTCGACATGTCTTTGCTTATCAATGTATTAGCTAAACAAGTAACACCGAATCTATCGAATCGATGCATTTTAATGCTTGCCCTCGACGAAATGGCTTTGCTTATCAATGTTTCAGCAATACAAGTGCGCAGAAATCTGTCGGATTTAATCATTCCATTATAAACGTCATTTGAATCTACAGCGCTTTTGAACCAGAATTGATGACGCTTTCAAAGATGCACTATCATATTTTGCTCAGATTGATCATTAGCAGTGTTTTAAAAGGATATAAAAAAAACCGATCAATTAGCCCTTAACAATAATAGAGACTTAATAAATAGTTTATTGGGAATACCTACTACACTAATTACCTTAGAGACTCATTAAATTGCAAATGTCCATAGATATGATTCGGCATTGAGACAACCAACGAAAATATTTTGACAAAAATCACTTTCATGGTTGATTTGAAGCATGATATGAAGAGTAGGATGAAAGTAAAACAGCAAAGACATAAAATGTCACACAATTTGCATATATAAACTAATGGTGTGTGTTCATTGGTAAAATGCGCATTGTTGCTACTCAGTTATTCAGACAACACCCAAAAAAGGCATTGCAATTGCTTTTTGAAACATACACTGTTGAGCGCGATTGATATAAAGAAGGAGTGATTCTTATGAAGCACGTGGGCTTGTGGCGCAATGGATAAAGCGTCTGACTATTGATCAGAAGATTCCAGGTTCGAATCCTGGCAAGCTCGTAATATTTTTGCTGTAAATTCTATCATAACTAGCATATTTTCATTTATACTCAAGGATGGCTTTGTTCAACATTCACAATGGTTCAAATGGTACAGCACTGCATCTCTTGTATCAGTCCCTATGATTGATTTTGGATCACAATAGATTACGGTAAGGATCTCTGAATTTTCTTGCATTTTTGGGTTGCAATTGAAGCAAAATTGATGCTCATGATAATAAACATGATTTAGAACAGATATATCACAATGCCTACCCTCGACATGTCTTTGCTTATCAATGTATTAGCTAAACAAGTAACACCGAAATCTATCGAATCGATGCATTTTAATGCTTGCCCTCGACAATGGCTTTGCTTTATCAATGTTTCAGCAATACAAGTGGCGCAGAAATCTGTCGGATGTAATCATTCCATTACAAACGTCATTTGAATCTACAGCGCTTTTGAACCAGAATTGATGACGCTTTCAAAGATGCACTATCATATTTTGCTCAGATTGATCATTAGCAGTGTTTTAAAAGGATATACAAAAACCGATCAATTAGCCCTTAACAATAATAGAGACTTAATAAATAGTAAATTGGGAAAACCTACTACACTAATTACCTTAGAGACTCATTAAATTGCAAATGTCCATAGATATGATTCGACATTGAGACAACCAACGAAAATATTTTGACAAAATCACTTTCATGGTTGATTTGAAGCATGATATGAAGAGTAGGATGAAAGTAAAACAGCAAAGACATAAAATGTCACACAATTTGCATATATAAAACTAATGGTGTGTGTTAATTGGTAAAATGCGCATTGTTGCTACTCAGTTATTCAGACAACACCCAAAACAGCATTGCAATTGCTTTGAAACACACTGTTGAGCGCGATTGATAAGAAGAGGAGTGATTCATATGAAGCACGTGGGCTTGTGGCGCAATGGATAACGCGTCTGACTACGGATCAGAAGATTCCAGGTTCGAATCCTGGCAAGCTCGTAATATTTTGCTGTAAATTCTATCATAACTAGCATATTTTCATTTATACTCAAGGATGGCTTTGTTCAACATTCACAATGGTTCAAATGGTACAGCACTGCATCTCTTGTATCAGTCCCTATGGATATTTGTGGATCACAATAGATACGGTAAGGATCTTGAATTTCTTGCATTTTGGGTTGCAATTGAAGCAAAATTGATGCTCATGATAATAAACATGATTTAGAACAGATATATCACAATGCCTACCCTCGACATGTCTTTGCTTATCAATGTATTAGCTAAACAAGTAACACCGAAATCTATCGAATCGATGCATTTTAATGCTTGCCCTCGACATGGCTTTGCTTATCAATGTTTCAGCAATACAAGTGGCGCAGAAATCTGTCGGATGTAATCATTCCATTACAAAGGTCATTTGAATCTACAGCGCTTTTGAACCAGAATTGATGACGCTTTCAAAGATGCACTTTCATATTTTGCTCAGATTGATCATTAGCAGTGTTTCAAAAGGATATAAAAAACGATCAATTAGCCCTTAATAAATAATAGAGACTTAATAAATAGTAAATTGTGAAAACCTACTACACTAATTACCTTAGAGACTCATCAAATTGCAAATGTCTATAGATATTATTCAGCATTGAGACAACCAGCGAAAATATTTTGACAAAATCACTTTCATGGTTGATTTGAAGCATGATATGAAGAGTAGGATGAAAGTAAAACAGCAAAGACATAAAATGTCACACAATTTGCATATATAAACTAATGGTGTGTGTTCATTGGTAAAATGCGCATTGTTGCTACTCAGTTATTCAGACAACACCCAAAACAGCATTGCAATTGCTTTGAAACACACTGTTGAGCGCGATTGATAAGAAGAGGAGTGAATCATATGAAGCACGTGGGCTTGTGGCGCAATGGATAACGCGTCTGACTACGGATCAGAAGATTCCAGGTTCGAATCCTGGCAAGCTCATAATATTTTGCTGTAAATTCTATCATAACTAGCATATTTTCATTTATACTCAAGGATGGCTTTGTTCAACATTCACAATGGTTCAAATGGTGCAGCACTGCATCTCTTGTATCAGTCCCTATGGATATTTGTGGATCACAATAGATACGGTAAGGATCTTGAATTTCTTGCATTTTTGGGTTGCAATTGAAGCAAAATTGATGCTCATGATAATAAACATGATTTAGAACAGATATATCACAATGCCTACCCTCGACATGTCTTTGCTTATCAATGTATTAGCTAAACAAGTAACACCGAAATCTATCGAATCGATGCATTTTAATGCTTGCCCTCGACATGGCTTTGCTTATCAATGTTTCAGCAATACAAGTGGCGCAGAAATCTGTCGGATGTAATCATTCCATTACAAAGGTCATTTGAATCTACAGCGCTTTTGAACCAGAATTGATGACGCTTTCAAAGATGCACTTTCATATTTTGCTCAGATTGATCATTAGCAGTGTTTCAAAAGGATATAAAAAACGATCAATTAGCCCTTAATAATAATAGAGACTTAATAAATAGTAAATTGTGAAAACCTACTACACTAATTACCTTAGAGACTCATCAAATTGCAAATGTCTATAGATATTATTCAGCATTGAGACAACCAGCGAAAATATTTTGACAAAATCACTTTCATGGTTGATTTGAAGCATGATATGAAGAGTAGGATGAAAGTAAAACAGCAAAGACATAAAATGTCACACAATTTGCATATATAAACTAATGGTGTGTGTTCATTGGTAAAATGCGCATTGTTGCTACTCAGTTATTCAGACAACACCCAAAACAGCATTGCAATTGCTTTGAAACACACTGTTGAGCGCGATTGATAAGAAGAGGAGTGAATCATATGAAGCACGTGGGCTTGTGGCGCAATGGATAACGCGTCTGACTACGGATCAGAAGATTCCAGGTTCGAATCCTGGCAAGCTCATAATATTTTGCTGTAAATTCTATCATAACTAGCATATTTTCATTTATACTCAAGGATGGCTTTGTTCAACATTCACAATGGTTCAAATGGTGCAGCACTGCATCTCTTGTATCAGTCCCTATGGATATTTGTGGATCACAATAGATACGGTAAGGATCTTGAATTTCTTGCATTTTGGGTTGCAATTGAAGCAAAATTGATGCTCATGATAATAAACATGATTTAGAACAGATATATTTAAATGCCTACCCTCGACATGTCTTTGCTTATCAATGTATTAGCTAAACAAGTAACACACGAAATCTATCGAATCGATGCATTTTAATGCTTGCCCTCGACATGGCTTTGCTTATCAATGTTTCAGCAATACAAGTGGCGCAGAAATCTGTCGGATGTAATCATTCCATTACAAAGGTCATTTGAATCTACAGCGCTTTTGAACCAGAATTGATGACGCTTTCAAAGATGCACTTTCATATTTTGCTCAGATTGATCATTAGCAGTGTTTCAAAAGGATATAAAAAACGATCAATTAGCCCTTAACAATAATAGAGACTTAATAAATAGTAAATTGGGAAAACCTACTACACTAATTACCTTAGAGACTCATCAAATTGCAAATGTCTATAGATATTATTCAGCATTGAGACAACCAACGTTAATATTTTGACAAAATCACTTTCATTGTTGATTTGAAGCATGATATGAAGAGTAGGATGAAAGTAAAACAGCAAAGACATAAAATGTCACACAACTTGCATATATAAACTAATGGTGTGTGATCATTGGTAAAATGCGCATTGTTGCTACTCAGTTATTCAGACAACACCCAAAAAAAGCATTGCAATTGCTTTAAAACATACACTGTTGAGCGCGATTGATAAGAAGAGGAGTGATTCATATGAAGCACGTGGGCTTGTGGCGCAATGGATAACGCGTCTGACTACGGATCAGAAGATTCCAGGTTCGAATCCTGGCAAGCTCGTAATATTTTGCTGTAAATTCTATCATAACTAGCATATTTTCATTTATACTCAAGGATGGCTTTGTTCAACATTCACAATGGTTCAAATGGTACAGCACTGCATCTCTTGTATCAGTCCCTATGGATATTTGTGGATCACAATAGATACGGTAAGGATCTTGAATTTCTTGCATTTGTGGGTTGCAATTGAAGCAAAATTGATGCTCATGATAATAAACATGATTTAGAACAGATATATCACAATGCCTACCCTCGACATGTCTTTGCTTATCAATGTATTAGCTAAACAAGTAACACCGAAATCTATCGAATCGATGCATTTTAATGCTTGCCCTCGAAATGGCTTTGCTTATCAATGTTTCAGCAATACAAGTGGCGCAGAAATCTGTCGGATTTAATCATTCCATTACAAAGGTCATTTGAATCTACAGCGCTTTTGAACCAGAATTGATGACGCTTTCAAAGATGCACTATCATATTTTGCTCAGATTGAACATTAGCAGTGTTTTAAAAGGATATACAAAAACCGATCAATTAGCCCTTAACAATAATAGAGACTTAATAAATAGTAAATTGGGAATACCTACTACACTAATTACCTTAGAGACTCATTAAATTGCAAATGTCCATAGATATGATTCGACATTGAGACAACCAAAGAAAATATTTTGACAAAATCACTTTCATGGTTGATTTGAAGCATGATATGAAGAGTAGGATGAAAGTAACATCCTACTCTTCATATCATGCTTCAAATCAACCATGAAAAGTGATTTTGTCAAAATATTTTCGCTTGGTTGTCTCAATGCCGAATCATATCTATGGACATTTGCAATTTAATGAGTCTCTAAGGTAATTAGTGTAGTAGGTATTCCCAATTAACTATTTATAAGTCTCTATTATTGTTAAGGGCTAATTGATCGGTTTTTTATATCCTTTTAAAACACTGCTAATGATCAATCTGAGCAAAATATGATAGTGCATCTTTGAAAGCGTCATCAATTCTGGTTCAAAAGCGCTGTAGATTCAAATGACGTTTGTAATGGAATGATTAAATCCGACAGATTTCTGCGCCACTTGTATTGCTGAAACATTGATAAGCAAAGCCATGTCGAGGGCAAGCATTAAAATGCATCGATTCGATAGATTTCGGTGTTACTTGTTTAGCTAATACATTGATAAGCAAAGACATGTCGAGGGTAGGCATTGTGATATATCTGTTCTAAATCATGTTTATTATCATGAGCATCAATTTTTGCTTCAATTGCAACCCAACAATGCAAGAAATTCAGGATCCTTACCGCATCTATTGTGATCCACAAATATCCATAGGGACTGATACAAGAGATGCAGTGCTGTACCATTTGAACCATTGTGAATGTTGAACAAAGCCCATCCTTGAGTATAAATGAAAATATGCTAGTTATGATAGAATTTACAGCAAAATATTACGAGCTTGCCAGGATTCGAACCTGGAATCTTCTGATCCGTAGTCAGACGCGTTATCCATTGCGCCACAAGCCCACGTGCTTCATACGAATCACTCCTTCTTATCAATCGCGCTCAACAGTGTGTTTCAAAGCAATTGCAATGCTTTTTTGGGTGTTGTCTGAATAACTGAGTAGCAACAATGCGCATTTTACCAATGAACACACACCATTAGTTTATATATGCAAATTGTGTGACATTTTATGTCTTTGCTGTTTTACTTTCATCCTACTCTTCATATCATGCTTCAAATCAACCATGAAAGTGATTTTGTCAAAATATTTTCGCTGGTTGTCTCAATGCCGAATCATATCTATGGACATTTGCAATTTAATGAGTCTCTAAGGTAATTAGTGTAGTAGGTATTCCCAATTAACTATTTATTAAGTCTCTATTATGTTAAGGGCTAATTGATCGGTTTTTTTATATCCTTTTAAAACACTGCTAATGATCAATCTGAGCAAAATATGATAGTGCATCTTTGAAAGCGTCATCAATTCTGGTTCAAAAGCGCTGTAGATTCAAATGACGTTTGTAATGGAATGATTAAATCCGACAGATTTCTGCGCCACTTGTATTGCTGAAACATTGATAAGCAAAGCCATGTCGAGGGCAAGCATTAAAATGCATCGATTCGATAGATTTCGGTGTTACTTGTTTAGCTAATACATTGATAAGCAAAGACATGTCGAGGGTAGGCATTGTGATATATCTGTTCTAAATCATGTTTATTATCATGAGCATCAATTTTGCTTCAATTGCAACCCAACAATGCAAGAAATTCAGGATCCTTACCGCATCTATTGTGATCCACAAATATCCATAGGGACTGATACAAGAGATGCAGTGCTGTACCATTTGAACCATTGTGAATGTTGAACAAAGCCATCCTTGAGTATAAATGAAAATATGCTAGTTATGATAGAATTTACAGCAAAATATTACGAGCTTGCCAGGATTCGAACCTGGAATCTTCTGATCCGTAGTCAGACGCGTTATCCATTGCGCCACAAGCCCACGTGCTTCATAAGAATCACTCCTTCTTATCAATCGCGCTCAACAGTGTATGTTTTTTTAAGCAATTGCAATGCTTTTTTTGGGTGTTGTCTGAATAACTGAGTAGCAACAATGCGCATTTTACCAATGAACACACACCATTAGTTTATATATGCAAATTGTGTGACATTTTATGTCTTTGCTGTTTTACTTTCATCCTACTCTTCATATCATGCTTCAAATCAACCATGAAAGTGATTTTGTCAAAATATTTTCGTGGTTGTCTCAATGCCGAATCATATCTATGGACATTTGCAATTTAATGAGTCTCTAAGGTAATTAGTGTAGTAGGTATTCCCAATAAACTATTTATTAAGTCTCTATTTCTGTTAAGGGCTAATTGATCGGGTTTTTTTATATCTTTTTAAAACACTGCTAATGTCAATCTGAGCAAAATATGATAGTGCATCTTTGAAAGCGTCATCAATTCTGGTTCAAAAGCGCTGTAGATTCAAATGACGTTTGTAATGGAATGATTAAATCCGACAGATTTCTGCGCCACTTGTATTGCTGAAACATTGATAAGCAAAGCCATGTCGAGGGCAAGCATTAAAATGCATCGATTCGATAGATTTCGGTGTTACTTGTTTAGCTAATACATTGATAAGCAAAGACATGTCGAGGGTAGGCATTGTGATATATCTGTTCTAAATCATGTTTATTATCATGAGCATCAATTTTGCTTCAATTGCAACCCAAAAATGCAAGAAATTCAGGATCCTTACCGCATCTATTGTGATCCACAAATATCCATAGGGACTGATACAAGAGATGCAGTGCTGTACCATTTGAACCATTGTGAATGTTGAACAAAGCCATCCTTGAGTATAAATGAAAATATGCTAGTTATGATAGAATTTACAGCAAAATATTACGAGCTTGCCAGGATTCGAACCTGGAATCTTCTGATCCGTAGTCAGACGCGTTATCCATTGCGCCACAAGCCCACGTGCTTCATTAGAATCACTCCTTTCTTATCAATCGCGCTCAACAGTGTATGTTTTAAAGCAATTGCAATGCTTTTTTTGGGTGTTGTCTGAATAACTGAGTAGCAACAATGCGCATTTTACCAATGAACACACACCATTAGTTTATATATGCAAATTGTGTGACATTTTATGTCTTTGCTGTTTTACTTTCATCCTACTCTTCATATCATGCTTCAAATCAACCATGAAAGTGATTTTGTCAAAATATTTTCGCTGGTTGTCTCAATGCCGAATCATATCTATAGACATTTGCAATTTAATGAGTCTCTAAGGTAATTAGTGTAGTAGGTATTCCCAATTAACTATTTATCAAGTCTCTATTATTGTTAAGGGCTAATTGATCGTGTTTTTTTATATCCTTTTAAAACACTGCTAATGATCAATCTGAGCAAAATATGATAGCGCATCTTTGAAAGCGTCATCAATTCTGGTTCAAAAGCGCTGTAGATTCAAATGACCTTTGTAATGGAATGATTACATCCGACAGATTTCTGCGCCACTTGTATTGCTGAAACATTGATAAGCAAAGCCATGTCGAGGGCAAGCATTAAAATGCATCGATTCGATAGATTTCGGTGTTACTTGTTAAGCTAACACATTGATAAGCAAAGACATGTCGAGGGTAGGCATTGTGATATATCTGTTCTAAATCATGTTTATTATCATGAAAATAAATTTTGCTTCAATTGCAACCCAACAATGCAGGAAATTCAGGATCCTTACCGCATCTATTGTGATCCACAAATATCCATAGGGACTGATACAAGAGATGCAGTGCTGTACCATTTGAACCATTGTGAATGTTGAACAAAGCCATCCTTGAGTATAAATGAAAATATGCTAGTTATGATAGAATTTACAGCAAAATATTACGAGCTTGCCAGGATTCGAACCTGGAATCTTCTGATCCATAGTCAGACGCTTTATCCATTACGCCACAAGCCAACGTGGTTCATAAGAATCACTCCTTCTTATAAATCGCGCTCAACAGTGTATGTTTCAAAGCAATTGCAATGTCTTTTTTGGGTGTTGTCTGAATAACTGAGTAGCAACAATGCGCATTTTACCAATGATCACACACCATTAGTTTATATATGCAAATTGTGTGACATTTTATGTCTTTGCTGTTTTACTTTCATCCTACTCTTCATATCATGCTTCAAATCAACAATGAAAGTGATTTTGTCAAAATATTTTCGTTGGTTGTCTCAATGCCGAATCATATCTATGGACATTTGCAATTTAATGAGTCTCTAAGGTAATTAGTGTAGTAGGTATTCCCAATAAACTATTTAATAAGTCTCTATTTCTGTTAAGGGCTAATTGATCGGGTTTTTTTATTCTTTTAAAACACTGCTAATGTTCAATCTGAGCAAAATATGATAGTGCATCTTTGAAAGCGTCATCAATTCTGGTTCAAAAGCGCTGTAGATTCAAATGACGTTTGTAATGGAATGATTACATCCGACAGATTTCTGCGCCACTTGTATTGCTGAAACATTGATAAGCAAAGCCATGTCGAGGGCAAGCATTAAAATGCATCGATTCGATAGATTTCGGTGTTACTTGTTTAGCTAATACATTGATAAGCAAAGACATGTCGAGGGTAGGCATTGTGATATATCTGTTCTAAATCATGTTTATTATCATGAGCATCAATTTTGCTTCAATTGCAACCCAACAATGCAAGAAATTCAGGATCCTTACCGCATCTATTGTGATCCACAAATATCCATAGGGACTGATACAAGAGATGCAGTGCTGTACCATTTGAACCATTGTGAATGTTGAACAAAGCCATCCTTGAGTATAAATGAAAATATGCTAGTTATGATAGAATTTACAGCAAAATATTACGAGCTTGCCAGGATTCGAACCTGGAATCTTCTGATCCGTAGTCAGACGCGTTATCCATTGCGCCACAAGCCCACGTGCTTCATTAGAATCACTCCTCTTCTTATCAATCGCGCTCAACAGTGTATGTTTTAAAGCAATTGCAATGCTTTTTTTGGGTGTTGTCTTAATAACTGAGTAGCAACAATGCGCATTTTACCAATGAACACACACCATTAGTTTATATATGCAAATTGTGTGACATTTTATGTCTTTGCTGTTTTACTTTCATCCTACTCTTCATATCATGCTTCAAATCAACCATGAAAGTGATTTTGTCAAAATATTTTCGCTGGTTGTCTCAATGCCGAATCATATCTATAGACATTTGCAATTTAATGAGTCTCTAAGGTAATTAGTGTAGTAGGTATTCCCAATTAACTATTTATCAAGTCTCTATTATTGTTAAGGGCTAATTGATCGTGTTTTTTTATATCCTTTTAAAACACTGCTAATGATCAATCTGAGCAAAATATGATAGCGCATCTTTGAAAGCGTCATCAATTCTGGTTCAAAAGCGCTGTAGATTCAAATGACCTTTGTAATGGAATGGAATGATTACATCCGACAGATTTCTGCGCCACTTGTATTGCTGAAACATTGATAAGCAAAGCCATGTCGAGGGCAAGCATTAAAATGCATCGATTCGATAGATTTCGGTGTTACTTGTTTAGCTAATACACATTGATAAGCAAAGACATGTCGAGGGTAGGCATTGTGATATATCTGTTCTAAATCATGTTTATTATCATGAGCATCAATTTTGCTTCAATTGCAACCCAACAATGCAAGAAATTCAGGATCCTTACCGCATCTATTGTGATCCACAAATATCCATAGGGACTGATACAAGAGATGCAGTGCTGTACCATTTGAACCATTGTGAATGTTGAACAAAGCCATCCTTGAGTATAAATGAAAATATGCTAGTTATGATAGAATTTACAGCAAAATATTACGAGCTTGCCAGGATTCGAACCTGGAATCTTCTGATCCATAGTCAGACGCTTTATCCATTACGCCACAAGCCCACGTGGTTCATAAGAATCACTCCTTCTTATAAATCGCGCTCAACAGTGTATGTTTCAAAGCAATTGCAATGCTTTTTTTGGGTGTTGTCTGAATAACTGAGTAGCAACAATGCGCATTTTACCAATGAACACACACCATTAGTTTATATATGCAAATTGTGTGACATTTTATGTCTTTGCTGTTTTACTTTCATCCTACTCTTCATATCATGCTTCAAATCAACAATGAAAGTGATTTTGTCAAAATATTTTCGTTGGTTGTCTCAATGCCGAATCATATCTATGGACATTTGCAATTTAATGAGTCTCTAAGGTAATTAGTGTAGTAGGTATTCCCAATAAACTATTTAATAAGTCTCTATTTCTGTTAAGGGCTAATTGATCGGGTTTTTTTATTCTTTTAAAACACTGCTAATGTTCAATCTGAGCAAAATATGATAGTGCATCTTTGAAAGCGTCATCAATTCTGGTTCAAAAGCGCTGTAGATTCAAATGACCTTTGTAATGGAATGATTACATCCGACAGATTTCTGCGCCACTTGTATTGCTGAAACATTGATAAGCAAAGCCATGTCGAGGGCAAGCATTAAAATGCATCGATTCGATAGATTTCGGTGTTACTTGTTTAGCTAATACATTGATAAGCAAAGACATGTCGAGGGTAGGCATTGTGATATATCTGTTCTAAATCATGTTTATTATCATGAGCATCAATTTTGCTTCAATTGCAACCCAACAATGCAAGAAATTCAGGATCCTTACCGCATCTTTTGTGATCCGCAAATATCCATAGGGGCTGATACAAGAGATGCAGTGCTGTACCATTTGAACCATTGTGAATGTTGAACAAAGCCATCCTTGAGTATAAATGAAAATATGCTAGTTATGATAGAATTTACAGCAAAATATTACGAGCTTGCCAGGATTCGAACCTGGAATCTTCTGATCCGTAGTCAGACGCGTTATCCATTGCGCCACAAGCCCACGTGCTTCATTAGAATCACTCCTCTTCTCAATCGCGCTCAACAGTGTATGTTTTTTAAGCAATTGCAATTGCTTTTTTTGGTGTTGTCTGAATAACTGAGTAGCAACAATGCGCATTTTACCAATGAACACACACCATTAGTTTATATATGCAAATTGTGTGACATTTTATGTCTTTGCTGTTTTACTTTCATCCTACTCTTCATATCATGCTTCAAATCAACCATGAAAGTGATTTTGTCAAAATATTTTCGCTGGTTGTCTCAATGCCGAATCATATCTATAGACATTTGCAATTTAATGAGTCTCTAAGGTAATTAGTGTAGTAGGTATTCCCAATTAACTATTTATCAAGTCTCTATTATTGTTAAGGGCTAATTGATCGTGTTTTTTTATATATCTTTTTTTTAAAACACTGCTAATGATCAATCTGAGCAAAATATGATAGCGCATCTTTGAAAGCGTCATCAATTCTGGTTCAAAAGCGCTGTAGATTCAAATGACCTTTGTAATGGAATGATTACATCCGACAGATTTCTGCGCCACTTGTATTGCTGAAACATTGATAAGCAAAGCCATGTCGAGGGCAAGCATTAAAATGCATCGATTCGATAGATTTCGGTGTTACTTGTTTAGCTAATACATTGATAAGCAAAGACATGTCGAGGGTAGGCATTGTGATATATCTGTTCTAAATCATGTTTATTATCATGAAAATAAATTTTGCTTCAATTGCAACCCAACAATGCAGGAAATTCAGGATCCTTACCGCATCTATTGTGATCCACAAATATCCATAGGGACTGATACAAGAGATGCAGTGCTGTACCATTTGAACCATTGTGAATGTTGAACAAAGCCATCCTTGAGTATAATTGAAAATATGCTAGTTATGATAGAATTTACAGCAAAATATTACGAGCTTGCCAGGATTCGAACCTGGAATCTTCTGATCCATAGTCAGACGCTTTATCCATTACGCCACAAGCCAACGTGGTTCATAAGAATCACTCCTTCTTATAAATCGCGCTCAACAGTGTATGTTTCAAAGCAATTGCAATGTCTTTTTTGGGTGTTGTCTGAATAACTGAGTAGCAACAATGCGCATTTTACCAATGAACACACACCATTAGTTTATATATGCAAATTGTGTGACATTTTATGTCTTTGCTGTTTTACTTTCATCCTACTCTTCATATCATGCTTCAAATCAACAATGAAAGTGATTTTGTCAAAATATTTTCGTTGGTTGTCTCAATGCCGAATCATATCTATGGACATTTGCAATTTAATGAGTCTCTAAGGTAATTAGTGTAGTAGGTATTCCCAATAAACTATTTAATAAGTCTCTATTTCTGTTAAGGGCTAATTGATCGGGTTTTTTTATTCTTTTAAAACACTGCTAATGTTCAATCTGAGCAAAATATGATAGTGCATCTTTGAAAGCGTCATCAATTCTGGTTCAAAAGCGCTGTAGATTCAAATGACCTTTGTAATGGAATGATTAAATCCGACAGATTTCTGCGCCACTTGTATTGCTGAAACATTGATAAGCAAAGCCATGTCGAGGGCAAGCATTAAAAAGCATCGATTCGATAGATTTCGGTGTTACTTGTTTAGCTAATACATTGATAAGCAAAGACATGTCGAGGGTAGGCATTGTGATATATCTGTTCTAAATCATGTTTATTATCATGAGCATCAATTTTGCTTCAATTGCAACCCAACAATGCAAGAAATTCAGGATCCTTACCGCATCTTTTGTGATCCGCAAATATCCATAGGGGCTGATACAAGAGATGCAGTGCTGTACCATTTGAACCATTGTGAATGTTGAACAAAGCCATCCTTGAGTATAAATGAAAATATGCTAGTTATGATAGAATTTACAGCAAAATATTACGAGCTTGCCAGGATTCGAACCTGGAATCTTCTGATCCGTAGTCAGACGCGTTATCCATTGCGCCACAAGCCCACGTGCTTCATAAGAATCACTCCTTCTTATCAATCGCGCTCAACAGTGTGTTTCAAAGCAATTGCAATGCTTTTTTGGGTGTTGTCTGAATAACTGAGTAGCAACAATGCGCGCATTTTACCAATGAACACACACCATTAGTTTATATATGCAAATTGTGTGACATTTTATGTCTTTGCTGTTTTACTTTCATCCTACTCTTCATCATGCTTCAAATCAACCATGAAAGTGATTTTGTCAAAATATTTTCGCTGGTTGTCTCAATGCCGAATCATATCTATGGACATTTGCAATTTAATGAGTCTCTAAGGTAATTAGTGTAGTAGGTATTTCCCAATTAACTATTTATTAAGTCTCTATTATTGTTAAGGGCTAATTGATCGGTTTTTTTATATCCTTTTAAAAACACTGCTAATGATCAATCTGAGCAAAATATGATAGTGCATCTTTGAAAGCGTCATCAATTCTGGTTCAAAAGCGCTGTAGATTCAAATGACGTTTGTAATGGAATGATTAAATCCGACAGATTTCTGCGCCACTTGTATTGCTGAAACATTGATAAGCAAAGCCATGTCGAGGGCAAGCATTAAAATGCATCGATTCGATAGATTTCGGTGTTACTTGTTTAGCTAATACATTGATAAGCAAAGACATGTCGAGGGTAGGCATTGTGATATATCTGTTCTAAATCATGTTTATTATCATGAGCATCAATTTTGCTTCAATTGCAACCCAAAAAATGCAAGAAATTCAGGATCCTTACCGCATCTATTGTGATCCACAAATATATCCATAGGGACTGATACAAGAGATGCAGTGCTGTACTATTTGAACCATTGTGAATGTTGAACAAAGCCATCCTTGAGTATAAATGAAAATATGCTAGTTATGATAGAATTTACAGCAAAATATTACGAGCTTGCCAGGATTCGAACCTGGAATCTTCTGATCCGTAGTCAGACGCGTTATCCATTGCGCCACAAGCCCACGTGCTTCATAAGAATCACTCCTTCTTATCAATCGCGCTCAACAGTGTATGTTTCAAGCAATTGCAATGCTTTTTTGGGTGTTGTCTGAATAACTGAGTAGCAACAATGCGCATTTTACCAATGAACACACACCATTAGTTTATATATGCAAATTGTGTGACATTTTATGTCTTTGCTGTTTTACTTTCATCCTACTCTTCATATCATGCTTCAAATCAACCATGAAAGTGATTTTGTCAAAATATTTTCGCTTGGTTGTCTCAATGCCGAATCATATCTATGGACATTTGCAATTTAATGAGTCTCTAAGGTAATTAGTGTAGTAGGTATTCCCAATTAACTATTTATTAAGTCTCTATTATTGTTAAGGGCTAATTGATCGGTTTTTTTATCCTTTTAAAACACTGCTAATGATCAATCTGAGCAAAATATGATAGTGCATCTTTGAAAGCGTCATCAATTCTGGTTCAAAAGCGCTGTAGATTCAAATGACGTTTGTAATGGAATGATTAAATCCGACAGATTTCTGCGCCACTTGTATTGCTGAAACATTGATAAGCAAAGCCATGTCGAGGGCAAGCATTAAAATGCATCGATTCGATAGATTTCGGTGTTACTTGTTTAGCTAATACATTGATAAGCAAAGACATGTCGAGGGTAGGCATTGTGATATATCTGTTCTAAATCATGTTTATTATCATGAGCATCAATTTTGCTTCAATTGCAACCCAACAATGCAAGAAATTCAGGATCCTTACCGCATCTATTGTGATCCACAAATATCCATAGGGACTGATACAAGAGATGCAGTGCTGTACTATTTGAACCATTGTGAATGTTGAACAAAGCCATCCTTGAGTATAAATGAAAATATGCTAGTTATGATAGAATTTACAGCAAAATATTACGAGCTTGCCAGGATTCGAACCTGGAATCTTCTGATCCGTAGTCAGACGCGTTATCCATTGCGCCACAAGCCCACGTGCTTCATAAGAATCACTCCTCTCTTATCAATCGCGCTCAACAGTGTATGTTTCAAAGCAAAGCAATTGGAATGCCTTTTTTGGGTGTTGTCTGAATAACTGAGTAGCAACAATGCGCATTTTACCAATGAACACACACCATTAGTTTATATATGCAAATTGTGTGACATTTTATGTCTTTGCTGTTTTACTTTCATCCTACTCTTCATATCATGCTTCAAATCAACCATGAAAGTGATTTTGTCAAAATATTTTCGCTGGTTGTCTCAATGCCGAATCATATCTATGGACATTTGCAATTTAATGAGTCTCTAAGGTAATTAGTGTAGTAGGTATTCCCAATTAACTATTTATTAAGTCTCTATTATTGTTAAGGGCTAATTGATCGGTTTTTTTTATATCCTTTTAAAACACTGCTAATGATCAATCTGAGCAAAATATGATAGTGCATCTTTGAAAGCGTCATCAATTCTGGTTCAAAAGCGCTGTAGATTCAAATGACGTTTGTAATGGAATGATTAAATCCGACAGATTTCTGCGCCACTTGTATTGCTGAAACATTGATAAGCAAAGCCATGTCGAGGGCAAGCATTAAAATGCATCGATTCGATAGATTTCGGTGTTACTTGTTTAGCTAATACATTGATAAGCAAAGACATGTCGAGGGTAGGCATTGTGATATATCTGTTCTAAATCATGTTTATTATCATGAGCATCAATTTTGCTTCAATTGCAACCCAACAATGCAAGAAATTCAGGATCCTTACCGCATCTATTGTGATCCACAAATATCCATAGGGACTGATACAAGAGATGCAGTGCTGTACTATTTGAACCATTGTGAATGTTGAACAAAGCCATCCTTGAGTATAAATGAAAATATGCTAGTTATGATAGAATTTACAGCAAAAATATTACGAGCTTGCCAGGATTCGAACCTGGAATCTTCTGATCCGTAGTCAGACGCGTTATCCATTGCGCCACAAGCCCACGTGCTTCATAAGAATCACTCCTTCTTATCAATCGCGCTCAACAGTGTATGTTTTTTCAAGCAATTGCAATGCTTTTTTTGGGGTGTTGTCTGAATAACTGAGTAGCAACA
>CM067357.1:59312742-59327948 GCA_034190875.2 Urechis unicinctus | reverse complement strand
TGTTCATTGGTAAAATGCGCATTGTTGCTACTCCGTTATTCAGACAACACCCAAAAAAGGCATTCCAATTGCTTTGAAACATACACTGTTGAGCGCGATTGATAAGAAGGAGTGATTCTTATGAAGCACGTGGGCTTGTGGCGCAATGGATAACGCGTCTGACTACGGATCAGAAGATTCCAGGTTCGAATCCTGGCAAGCTCGTAATATTTTGCTGTAAATTCTATCATAACTAGCATATTTTCATTTATACTCAAGGATGGCTTTGTTCAACATTCACAATGGTTCAAATAGTACAGCACTGCATCTCTTGTATCAGTCCCTATGGATATTTGTGGATCACAATAGATGCGGTAAGGATCCTGAATTTCTTGCATTGTTGGGTTGCAATTGAAGCAAAATTGATGCTCATGATAATAAACATGATTTAGAACAGATATATCACAATGCCTACCCTCGACATGTCTTTGCTTATCAATGTATTAGCTAAACAAGTAACACCGAAATCTATCGAATCGATGCATTTTAATGCTTGCCCTCGACATGGCTTTGCTTATCAATGTTTCAGCAATACAAGTGGCGCAGAAATCTGTCGGATTTAATCATTCCATTACAAACGTCATTTGAATCTACAGCGCTTTTGAACCAGAATTGATGACGCTTTCAAAGATGCACTATCATATTTTGCTCAGATTGATCATTAGCAGTGTTTTAAAAAAGGATATAAAAATACCGATCAATTAGCCCTTAACAATAATAGAGACTTAATAAATAGTTAATTGGGAATACCTACTACACTAATTACCTTAGAGACTCATTAAATTGCAAATGTCCATAGATATGATTCGGCATTGAGACAACCAGCGAAAATATTTTGACAAAATCACTTTCATGGTTGATTTGAAGCATGATATGAAGAGTAGGATGAAAGTAAAACAGCAAAGACATAAAATGTCACACAATTTGCATATATAAACTAATGGTGTGTGTTCATTGGTAAAATGCGCATTGTTGCTACTCAGTTATTCAGACAACACCCAAAAAAGGCATTCCAATTGCTTTGAAACATACACTGTTGAGCGCGATTAATAAGAAGGAGTGATTTATATGAAGCACGTGGGCTTGTGGCGCAATGGATAACGCGTCTGACTACGGATCAGAAGATTCCAGGTTCGAATCCTGGCAAGCTCGTAATATTTTGCTGTAAATTCTATCATAACTAGCATATTTTCATTTATACTCAAGGATGGCTTTGTTCAACATTCACAATGGTTCAAATAGTACAGCACTGCATCTCTTGTATCAGTCCCTATGGATATTTGTGGATCACAATAGATGCGGTAAGGATCCTGAATTTCTTGCATTGTTGGGTTGCAATTGAAGCAAAATTGATGCTCATGATAATAAACATGATTTAGAACAGATATATCACAATGCCTACCCTCGACATGTCTTTGCTTATCAATGTATTAGCTAAACAAGTAACACCGAAATCTATCGAATCGATGCATTTTAATGCTTGCCCTCGACATGGCTTTGCTTATCAATGTTTCAGCAATACAAGTGGCGCAGAAATCTGTCGGATTTAATCATTCCATTACAAACGTCATTTGAATCTACAGCGCTTTTGAACCAGAATTGATGACGCTTTCAAAGATGCACTATCATATTTTGCTCAGATTGATCATTAGCAGTGTTTTAAAAGGATATAAAAAAAACCGATCAATTAGCCCTTAACAATAATAGAGACTTAATAAATAGTTAATTGGGAATACCTACTACACTAATTACCTTAGGAAACATTTAATTGCAAATGTCCATAGATATGATTCGGCATTGAGACAACCAGCGAAAATATTTTGACAAAATCACTTTTATGGTTGATTTGAAGCATGATATGAAGAGTAGGATGAAAGTAAAACAGCAAAGACATAAAATGTCACACAATTTGCATATATAAACTAATGGTGTGTGTTCATTGGTAAAATGCGCATTGTTGCTACTCCGTTATTCAGACAACACCAAAAAAGGCATTCCAATTGCTTTGAAACATACACTGTTGAGCGCGATTGATAAGAAGGAGTGATTCTTATGAAGCACGTGGGCTTGTGGCGCAATGGATAACGCGTCTGACTACGGATCAGAAGATTCCAGGTTCGAATCCTGGCAAGCTCGTAATATTTTGCTGTAAATTCTATCATAACTAGCATATTTTCATTTATACTCAAGGATGGCTTTGTTCAACATTCACACAATGGTTCAAATAGTACAGCACTGCATCTCTTGTATCAGTCCCTATGGATATTTGTGGATCACAATAGATGCGGTAAGGATCCTGAATTTCTTGCATTGTTGGGTTGCAATTGAAGCAAAATTGATGCTCATGATAATAAACATGATTTAGAACAGATATATCACAATGCCTACCCTCGACATGTCTTTGCTTATCAATGTATTAGCTAAACAAGTAACACCGAAATCTATCGAATCGATGCATTTTAATGCTTGCCCTCGACATGGCTTTGCTTATCAATGTTTCAGCAATACAAGTGGCGCAGAAATCTGTCGGATTTAATCATTCCATTACAAACGTCATTTGAATCTACAGCGCTTTTGAACCAGAATTGATGACGCTTTCAAAGATGCACTATCATATTTTGCTCAGATTGATCATTAGCAGTGTTTTAAAAGGATATAAAAAACGATCAATTAGCCCTTAACAATAATAGAGACTTAATAAATAGTTAATTGGGAATACCTACTACACTAATTACCTTAGGTACTCATTAAATTGCAAATGTCCATAGATATGATTCGGCATTGAGACAACCAGCGAAAATATTTTGACAAAATCACTTTTATGGTTGATTTGAAGCATGATATGAAGAGTAGGATGAAAGTAAAACAGCAAAGACATAAAATGTCACACAATTTGCATATATAAACTAATGGTGTGTGTTCATTGGTAAAATGCGCATTGTTGCTACTCAGTTATTCAGACAACACCCAAAAAAAGCATTCCAATTGCTTTGAAACATACACTGTTGAGCGCGATTGATAAGAAGGAGTGATTCTTATGAAGCACGTGGGCTTGTGGCGCAATGGATAACGCGTCTGACTACGGATCAGAAGATTCCAGGTTCGAATCCTGGCAAGCTCGTAATATTTTGCTGTAAATTCTATCATAACTAGCATATTTTCATTTATACTCAAGGATGGCTTTGTTCAACATTCACAATGGTTCAAATAGTACAGCACTGCATCTCTTGTATCAGTCCCTATGGATATTTGTGGATCACAATAGATGCGGTAAGGATCCTGAATTTCTTGCATTGTTGGGTTGCAATTGAAGCAAAATTGATGCTCATGATAATAAACATGATTTAGAACAGATATATCACAATGCCTACCCTCGACATGTCTTTGCTTATCAATGTATTAGCTAAACAAGTAACACCGAAATCTATCGAATCGATGCATTTTAATGCTTGCCCTCGACATGGCTTTGCTTATCAATGTTTCAGCAATACAAGTGGCGCAGAAATCTGTCGGATTTAATCATTCCATTACAAACGTCATTTGAATCTACAGCGCTTTTGAACCAGAATTGATGACGCTTTCAAAGATGCACTATCATATTTTGCTCAGATTGATCATTAGCAGTGTTTTAAAAGGATATAAAAAAACCGATCAATTAGCCCTTAACAATAATAGAGACTTAATAAATAGTTAATTGGGAATACCTACTACACTAATTACCTTAGAGACTCATTAAATTGCAAATGTCCATAGATATGATTCGGCATTGAGACAACCAGCGAAAATATTTTGACAAAATCACTTTCATGGTTGATTTGAAGCATGATATGAAGAGTAGGATGAAAGTAAAACAGCAAAGACATAAAATGTCACACAATTTGCATATATAAACTAATGGTGTGTGTTCATTGGTAAAATGCGCATTGTTGCTACTCAGTTATTCAGACAACACCCAAAAAAGGCATTCCAATTGCTTTGAAACATACACTGTTGAGCGCGATTGATAAGAAGGAGTGATTCTTATGAAGCACGTGGGCTTGTGGCGCAATGGATAACGCGTCTGACTACGGATCAGAAGATTCCAGGTTCGAATCCTGGCAAGCTCGTAATATTTTGCTGTAAAAATTCTATCATAACTAACTAGCATATTTTCATTTATACTCAAGGATGGCTTTGTTCAACATTCACAATGGTTCAAATAGTACAGCACTGCATCTCTTGTATCAGTCCCTATGGATATTTGTGGATCACAATAGATGCGGTAAGGATCCTGAATTTCTTGCATTGTTGGGTTGCAATTGAAGCAAAATTGATGCTCATGATAATAAAAACATGATTTAGAACAGATATATCACAATGCCTACCCTCGACATGTCTTTGCTTATCAATGTATTAGCTAAACAAGTAACACCGAAATCTATCGAATCGATGCATTTTAATGCTTGCCCTCGACATGGCTTTGCTTATCAATGTTTCAGCAATACAAGTGGCGCAGAAATCTGTCGGATTTAATCATTCCATTACAAACGTCATTTGAATCTACAGCGCTTTTGAACCAGAATTGATGACGCTTTCAAAGATGCACTATCATATTTTGCTCAGATTGATCATTAGCAGTGTTTTAAAAGGATATAAAAAAAACCGATCAATTAGCCCTTAACAATAATAGAGACTTAATAAATAGTTAATTGGGAATACCTACTACACTAATTACCTTAGAGACTCATTAATTGCAAATGTCCATAGATATGATTCGGCATTGAGACAACCAGCGAAAATATTTTGACAAAATCACTTTTATGGTTGATTTGAAGCATGATATGAAGAGTAGGATGAAAGTAAAACAGCAAAGACATAAAATGTCACACAATTTGCATATATAAACTAATGGTGTGTGTTCATTGGTAAAATGCGCATTGTTGCTACTCAGTTATTCAGACAACACCCAAAAAAGGCATTCCAATTGCTTTGAAACATACACTGTTGAGCGCGATTGATAAGAAGGAGTGATAAAAAATTATATATATTTTTTGACCAAACACAGCAAATTTCGAATGTTAATAATATAAATAAGTAAGTTGTGGTTTAATTTTATTCCAACTAAACATATTGGGTAATTTTTCAGATATTTGAAACTTTTACGAAACATTCGCCCGCGCATTTTGTGTTGGTTCAGTTTCCAATTTCGAACTAGGATTCGCGATTTGTTTTGGAAATAGTTAGAGCTCTACTTTCTCAGAGAAATAACGTCACAAATCTTGTAAGTGATATATTTAGTTTTTACAACCTATACTATAACTAATACCAGTATAAACAAGACTCCGTTATCATTTAATCATGTCTCGCTGAGTCTTGTTGACGGTCTTGATTGATGCAGGGAGTTAATCCGAACACTCGGACCCTCCACAGTTAGACAAACTTTACCTTTCAACTGCTGATGCATGTTGTTGTTGTGAACAGTGCATCATTTAGCGAATGAACAGGTTATTTATTCAATCGCTTACATACAAACCAGCCCCTTCTCCTACTGTAAATACACTGTTGAGGATGGGGTGAACGGGGTGAATTATATGACTTCTTTTTTTCAGATTGCACTTCAGTCTTCATACTGAAACTCCTGCTGTACACTGAGACCTCTATATTTTCAAGTGAGCATTTCTGCTTGGGTTTACCTGCAAAATAATTCTATATATTATATTTATTAGTGCAAATGATCTTTTATTATGAGTTGTTGTAAAATTAACTATGTCTACTAGGTATGCCAAAGAAGGGTCTTTCCCACAGTGAGTGGCGGGCACGTCTGCGAGGCTTTGCCAATGGCACTTTCTCATTCGGCCGTGGGCAGAGGCCTGGCAGAAATTCACACTGGGCTAGGGAACTGGCCCGTATAGAGCACTGTCCTCTCCATGGTTGGTGTGCATCGCAAGATCCTTTTGGCCGGTCTATCTGCTGCAATTGTGGATACCATGAGGTATTGTGTCTTGTATACCTTGTAATTTATATATGATAATCTACTGTACCAGTATGCATAAATAGACTTGCAGTTTTTTAAATGATAATATGTGCTCTTTGGTAACAGGCAAAACCTGCACCGTCCAGTTCTTCGTCGACATCAACAGTGCAGGTTGAACCAAGCTTGCCTGTAAGTTCTTGATAGGAGTTGATACAATTTACACAACTAATGGCCTATATTGATTTAATAATACTAATTTAATATAATTAAAAAGGGTGACTTAAATATATGTCACATATATATTATTTTTTCCTCAATGACATTTTGACAACTTTGGTTGCAGGTGATTCCTGAATCCACCAGCGCCTCGTCTGGTTCCACAGTCGGGGTCGAACCAAGCTTGCCTGTCAGTTCTAGATAAGAGTTCATGATTTTATACAATCTACACAGCCAGTGTCCATGGCAATTTGTCATATACTAATTTTAAAGGGTGACTTAAATATATATCACATATATTATTGTTTTCCTCAATACATTTTGACAAACTTGGTTGCAGGTGATTCCAGAATCCATCAGCGCCTCGCCTGGTTCCACAGTCGGAGTCGAACCAAGCTCGTCTGTAAGTTCTAGATAAGAGTTCATGATTTTACACAAGTAGTTCATATGGTTTCATGCTGTTATACATTTTACACAACATGTCTATGGTAACTTGTCTTATAATAGTTAAAAAGTTTGACATATCCTGTATCTTGTATATGAATGGTTTTATTCATTCAATGTCATTTTGGCATTACTCTGCAGCCACATTTCTGTAAGGAGTGGTAAGTTTCCCGTATGTTTGGTGAATGATACTTTGCTTTTATTTTTTTTTCTATAATGCTTCAATTGCAATGTGGGTGTGTGAGTGTTTATGTGTGTGATAAAAGCTGTGCATATTTGTTTGCCTGTAATACTGATCCTAACTGCAATATCGGTGTGCCTGTATATTTGTATCATAATGGTAGGGAATAATGGTGTCCAGGTAATAATAATCTCGGGGTCCCAACATTTTAAATCGCATCGTGTACATTTCCGCCTCGGTAATTAATTGCCTCAACTGCTTCCTATGCCTATTTGTGACCCACCGCTGTACCATTGCAATTTCCTCATACGTAAGTGCACATGTGATGATGAACAATCGTGCTTGTACTTTATCCCTTGTGCAGAAAACTTAATTATTAAAGTGTCAGTTTCCCCATTTCACTTCACGAATCGTATATAACCCTAATAATCTGCTTTTTTGGGTGGTGTTTGCCTTTCTTGATTATTTTTGAATATGTTAATGCGTAAACAATTACTAACTATGAGGTGGGCTGTTCCAGCTTAACTTAAAACCATGCTTCCATTAAATTTATAGTGACACCTACTTTCATCATTTTATCTCAGGTATTTGTTAGTAAAAATTCTCTGCATCGTGATTCCAAGGACACAAGAGAGTTCATATGTTTCTTTCCCATTCATACAGGTGGAAAAGCTGTCACTTCGAAGCAAGCTGGATGAATTGATAGAGAAATTCAGCCCTAAAGTAAGAGTGAAATTGTAGAAAGTATTTATTGCAAATATACAGTTGTCCAGCAAATATTCCCTTGTGGCATTTATATGGCTGTCCTATTGTATAATTTTGGATTAGATTATCTTTCATGTCACCTTGTGTCAATCATGATGTTTGAATATATCTGTAGAAGTCAGAAGTTACTGACATAGCTGTGTCTACTGGACATCACAGTCAATATGTGGTAAATATTTCGCAAAGTCTTAGTCTTATAACCTGTGACATTTGCATTTCAGTATAATTCTTTCAAAAACTGGTATAATATACTCATTTGTTATTTTAATTTATTCCACAGACCTTTGATCTAACTGATTTTGATGACCCGATGTCAGAGGGTGATGTTCCTGATTCAGTGAGTTAATACATTTTAACATTTTCCCAAACAAAGTACTGAACTCGATAATACCGTGGGAACAGTGATTTTGCACTGGACAAAAGTTTGTTATTCAATATTGAGTGTTTAACAGAGACCCAAAATAATTGTTCTTCGTCGCCACCCCGTGCTGTGCTTTACAGAGGCCCCGAGTAGCTGTCGCTACCTCAGCCGCGGAGTCGGTCATCTCAACTACACGCACTCCTCCGCAAGCCTCCAGTGCTGTGAGTGTGACATATGTCAATTGCTAGTAACGGTAACTGTATCATTGTAGATATCCAAGTTACCACCACTGTGTCTATGCCTTCGTCGCCACCTCGTGCTGTGCTTTACAGAGGCCCCGAGTAGCTGTCGCTACCTCAGCCGCGGAGTCGGTCATCTCAACTACACGCACTCCTCCGCAAGCCTCCAGTGCTGTGAGTGATGGTTCTGCCCTTTATCCCACGATAAATTTATCTGCTTCTCATGTTATGAAATTAAATCTCATAATACAATTGTTATTTATCATGAAGTTGGTGCTCTTAATGTTGTACATATGCTTTCCTAACACAGATATGTTTTATATCTATCGCAGACTTCTGGCCAGAGCTCTAGTGTTACCGCCAGCCTCCCTCCAGATGCTTCTCTGGCCTCCTCGCCAGTTCACGAGGACCCTCAGGTTGGCTTCTTGGGATGATACATGATGTTTTTTGTTAGTAAGACCTGCTGTTTAAATGGCACTAGTTACTGATCATTCCTATGTTACTTATCATAAAGTATTGTTGTCAGGTCTCAGTGGATCAGAGAGGCATTCCGGGATGGGACAAGGTTGACCAGTTGACCGACCTTCTGCTGTCATGCACCGAGCTGTCACTCACTAATGAACAGGTTATGGCATTGGTCATACGGTACAATGAGCTGGACCAGTATGACAAGCAGAGAGTGGTCTATCAGGCTCGACATGGTGAGCGGCAACTGTCGGGGCGCTTCAAGGCCAGCAAGCGAAAGAGTGGTGTTGCCCCTGGCGTTGAGAGCACGGCCAGGTAAATTCTCATGACATAACTTGACTGCATGGCCTTTCACCACCAAAGATTACTCGCTATATGTTCTTATTGAATGACCAACTTGATTTTGTCTACACTTAAGGTGTTACGATGACATTTTTTTCCACTCATGCTTATGATAGTGACAGTATGTTCAATTAGCTGGTAATTTTACTACTTGGCTGCCCTTCTGACTAGAATGTGCTTTATTGAGGAAAGGATGCTTATGATAATATGATATTTGAATTGGTAGGACTTAACTAATGTGGTATGTGCTGATTATAATCTAAAATTTATACCTTGGGTGCCTTCATGTGTTGCAGAAGCTTTCTTGGATCGGGCATACCTGCACAGTGGCCCAGCTGCACACGCATATCTGAGGCACTGTGCATCAAGTTGTGTGCCCTCCACAAAAGTCCCAAAAAGAAAGGAGTGATGACAGCCTGGCATCTCGTTGTTGAACGGTACCAGGCCATCAGCCGTGCTCTCACCAACACGCGCAGTCATACAGCAGCGTACTGAGTTGGTCCTGCCACTTATCAGTGTGCTGACCTTGACCCAGTGGTAAGTGTGTATGTCTGAAACTTGTACCATAACCATCAGTGATGTGTAAACATTAGCGTGCATTATCAGTGTTAACTAGTGTGCACTATTCTCAGGTACAACAACAAGGAGCGAAGGGAGAATACAGCCCAGCTGCTGCTGGGTGTTGACCTCCCCCCACCTCGCCCAACAGCCTGTGTAGTGCTTCCTCCGGCAATGCAAAAGCCAGCTCTCCCTCCTCCCCGCCATCACGAGGTCGTAGAACTCTATGACCCTCCCAACGTGGCAGGGGAGGCAAGGCTAAAGCATCGGAGGACAGCCACAGGTGCAGTAACTACCACACCCCCACCCAGGGTCACCCCAGCCGCACAACCCCCCTCGTCTCCTCAAGCTGACCTGGAGACGTTGCCCCCTGCACCTGATTCTCCCAGGGAGCGCTGCCTTCCAAAGACAACCAAGTGGTACAGGGACAAGGCAGCGCAGGAGGATCTGGAAAGGGCTGCAAGGGGGCAACCTCCAGTGAAGAGAAACAGGAAGAGGAAGGAGTTTTATGCTTGTGGCAAGTGTAACTTGCCCAAGTGTAAGGATAATGGACACACCCAGATGAGAGGTAAATGGTTTTGTCCATTCGATCCTGACAGTGGGACTTTGGAAGAATGGAGGGATTCTGTGAGAGTGAAAAAGACTAACTTAAACTTGATCTGACTTGATCTGTACATAATGGAGTGACATGTTTGTTAAATTGTATATATTGCATTCACACTGTCTGTTACATGTATATATTGGAGTCACATGTCTGTTACATGTATATATTGGTCACATGTCTACATGTATTATTGTCACATGTCTATACTTGTCATTTGACAGGTGTATACAACCTGAAATTGTTCTGACATGTTGTTTACATGTATATATTGGAGTCATGTCTGTTGAAGTCATTACATGTACTTGTCACATGTCTGATATTGGAGTGTGTACAACCTGAAATTGTTCTGATATGTTGTTTACATGTATATATTGGAGTCACATGTCTGTTACATGTATATGCTGAAGTCACATGTCTGTTACATGTATATATTGGAGTCACATGTCTATACTTGTCATTTGACAGGTGTGTACAACCTGAAATTGTTCTGACATGTTGTTTACATGTATATATTGGAGTCACATGTCTGTTACATGTATATGCTGAAGTCACATGTCTGTTACATGTATATATTGTCAGTCACATGTCTATGGAGTCACTGTCATTTGTCAGGTGGTGTACAACCTGAAATTGTTCTGACATGTTGTTTACATGTATATATTGGAGTCACATGTCTGTTACATGTATATGCTGAAGTCACATGTCTGTATACATGTACAGGTGTATATTGGAGTCACATGTCTATATTGGAGTCACATGTCTATACTTGTCATTTGACAGGTGTGAACAACCTGAAATGTATTCTGACATGTTGTTTACATGTATATATTGGAGTCACATGTCTGTTACATGTATATATATCACATGTCTGTTCACATGTACATATTGGAGTCACATGTCTATACTTGTCATTTGACAGGTGTATACAACCTGAAATTGTTCTGACATGTTGTTTACATGTATATATTGGAGTCACATGTCTGTTACATGTATATGCTGAAGTCACATGTCTGTTACATGTATATATTGGAGTCACATGTCTATACTTGTCATTTGACAGGTGTATACAACCTGAAATTGTTCTGACATGTTGTTTACATGTATATATTGGAGTCACATGTCTGTTACATGTATATGCTGAAGTCACATGTCTGTTACATGTATATATTGGAGTCACATGTCTATACTTGTCATTTGACAGGTGTATACAACCTGAAATTGTTCTGACATGTTGTTTACATGTATATATTGCATTCACATGTCTGTTACATGTGCTGAAGTCACATGTCTGTTAATGTATATATTGGAGTCACACATGTCTGTTACATGTATATATTGGAGTCACATGTCTATACTTGTCATTTGACAGGTGTATACAACCTGAAATTGTTCTGACATGTTGTATATATTGGAGTCACATGTCTGTTACATGTATATATTGGAGTCACATGTCTGTTACATGTATATATTGGAGTCACATGTCTATACTTGTCATTTGACAGGTGTGTACAACCTGAAATTGTTCTGACTGTGTGTTTTACATGTATATATTTGGAGTCACATGTCACATGTCTGTTACATGTATATGCTGAAGTCACATGTCTGTTACATGTATATATTGGAGTCACATGTCTATACTTGTCATTTGACAGGTGTATAAAACCTGAAATTGTTCTGACATGTCTGTTACATGTATATATTGGAGTCACATGTCTGTATATATATTGTCATTTGACAGGTGTATACAACCTGAAATGGTTCTGACATGTTGTTTTTACATGTATATATTGCATTCACATGTCTGTTACATGTAAATGCTGAAGTCACATGTCTGTTACATGTATATATTGGAGTCACATGTCTGTTACATGTATATAGTGCCATGCCTATATACCTATGTAGTTCAGACGGACAGAGAATAAATGTTTTTTACATAACTATCATGTCTTTATTACATTAATTCACTGCATCATAGCCAGTGACCATTTCACCATTGTGAAATGACATATGTGCCACAAAGATACATAAATAAGCAGGAGTTATTTCATTTTCACTGTAAATGTCACATTTGGCAATTTAATATATCATAACGCAACCAACAAACCCAGATATGTGCTGGGACACATTTGGAACAGAAGCAAATGTGGGTTTTTTTTTCAACAAATTATAACATTACAGTTACTTATTTTAACCATTTAAGTTGATAATTATGGCATTTTAACTTCTCTATAAGGCTGTTTTCTTTGTTTCTTTCTTTCGCTTCTTTTTCTCCCCTTTTTCTTTTTCTTCTTTTTCTCTCTTTTTTCTTTTTTACCCCCCCCCCCCCCCTGACCGAGTACTTTATGCCCCAGCCTTGGCGCAATGGATAACGCGTCTGACTACGGATCAGAAGATTCCAGGTTCGAATCCTGGCAAGCTCGTAATATTTTGCTGTAAATTCTATCATAACTAGCATATTTTCATTTATACTCAAGGATGGCTTTGTTCAACATTCACAATGGTTCAAATAGTACAGCACTGCATCTCTTGTATCAGTCCCTATGGATATTTGTGGATCACAATAGATGCGGTAAGGATCCTGAATTTCTTGCATTGTTGGGTTGCAATTGAAGCAAAATTGATGCTCATGATAATAAACATGATTTAGAACAGATATATCACAATGCCTACCCTCGACATGTCTTTGCTTATCAATGTATTAGCTAAACAAGTAACACCGAAATCTATCGAATCGATGCATTTTAATGCTTGCCCTCGACATGGCTTTGCTTATCAATGTTTCAGCAATACAAGTGCGCAGAAATCTGTCGGATTTAATCATTCCATTACAAACGTCATTTGAATCTACAGCGCTTTTGAACCAGAATTGATGACGCTTTCAAAGATGCACTATCATATTTTGCTCAGATTGATCATTAGCAGTGTTTTAAAAGGATATAAAAAAACCGATCAATTAGCCCTTAACAATAATAGAGACTTACAAAATGGTTAATTGGGAATACCTACTTCACTAATTACCTTAGAGACTCATTAAATTGCAAATGTCCATAGATATGATTCGGCATTGAGACAACCAACGAAAATATTTGGACAAAATCACTTTCATGGTTGATTTGAAGCATGATATGAAGAGTAGGATGAAAGTAAAACAGCAAAGACATAAAATATCACACAATTTGCATATATAAACTAATGGTGTGTGTTCATTGGTAAAACGCGCATTGTTGCTACTCAGTTATTCAGACAACACCCCCAAAAAAAAATTCCAATTGCTTTGAAACATACACTGTTGAGCGCGATTGATAAGAAGGATTGATTCTTATGAAGCACGTGGGCTTGTGGCGCAATGGATAACGCGTCTGACTACGGATCAGAAGATTCAGGTTCGAATCCTGGCAAGCTCGTAATATTTTGCTGTAAATTCTATCATAACTAGCATATTTTCATTTATACTCAAGGATGGCTTTGTTCAACATTCACAATGGTTCAAATAGTACAGCACTGCATCTCTTGTATCAGTCCCTATGGATATTTGTGGATCACAATAGATGCGGTAAGGATCCTGAATTTCTTGCATTGTTGGGTTGCAATTGAAGCAAAATTGATGCTCATGATAATAAACATGATTTAGAACAGATATATCACAATGCCTACCCTCGACATGTCTTTGCTTATCAATGTATTAGCTAAACAAGTAACACCGAAATCTATCGAATCGATGCATTTTAATGCTTGCCCTCGACATGGCTTTGCTTATCAATGTTTCAGCAATACAAGTGGCGCAGAAATCTGTCGGATTTAATCATTCCATTACAAACGTCATTTGAATCTACAGCGCTTTTGAACCAGAATTGATGACGCTTTCAAAGATGCACTATCATATTTTGCTCAGATTGATCATTAGCAGTGTTTTAAAAGGATATAAAAAAAACCGATCAATTAGCCTTAACAATAATAGAGACTTAATAAATGGTTAATTGGGAATACCTACTACACTAATTACCTTAGAGACTCATTAAATTGCAAATGTCCATAGATATGATTCGGCATTGAGACAACCAACGAAAATATTTTGACAAAATCACTTTCATGGTTGATTTGAAGCATGATATGAAGAGTAGGATGAAAGTAAAACAGCAAAGACATAAAATGTCACACAATTTGCATATATAAACTAATGGTGTGTGTTCATTGGTAAAATGCGCATTGTTGCTACTCAGTTATTCAGACATCACCCAAAAAAGCATTCCAATTGCTTTGAAACATACACTGTTTGGCGTTGGTGATAAGAAGGAGTGATTCAAGTAAAGCATGTGGGCTTGTGGCGCAATGGATAACGCGTCTGACTACGGATCAGAAGATTCCAGGTTCGAATCCTGGCAAGCTCGTAATATTTTGCTGTAAATTCTATCATAACTAGCATATTTTCATTTATACTCAAGGATGGCTTTGTTCAACATTCACAATGGTTCAAATAGTACAGCACTGCATCTCTTGTATCAGTCCCTATGGATATTTGTGGATCACAATAGATGCGGTAAGGATCCTGAATTTCTTGCATTGTTGGGTTGCAATTGAAGCAAAATTGATGCTCATGATAATAAACATGATTTAGAACAGATATATCACAATGCCTACCCTCGACATGTCTTTGCTTATCAATGTATTAGCTAAACAAGTAACACCGAAATCTATCGAATCGATGCATTTTAATGCTTGCCCTCGACATGGCTTTGCTTATCAATGTTTCAGCAATACAAGTGGCGCAGAAAATCTGTCGGATTTAATCATTCCATTACAAACGTCATTTGAATCTACAGCGCTTTTGAACCAGAATTGATGACGCTTTCAAAGATGCACTATCATATTTTGCTCAGATTGATCATTAGCAGTGTTTTAAAGGATATAAAAAAACCGATCAATTAGCCCTTAACAATAATAGAGACTTAATAAATAGTTAATTGGGAATACCTACTACACTAATTACCTTAGAGACTCATTAAATTGCAAATGTCCATAGATATGATTCGGCATTGAGA
>CM067357.1:59292763-59303109 GCA_034190875.2 Urechis unicinctus | reverse complement strand
GAACAACAAAGTCGCGTGTATTGCCAACAGGCGACAGAAGTTGCGACAGATAAATAAACCTTACCATCTACCAACTACAGAAGATCTTGTACAGTTTCGAAAATGGCTGGGTGAGGAACTGGCAAGCGGTAGGAAAAAGAACAGGCTGACGGAAAATGAATGGGTGCACTTTGCTCACGTATGCTGAGCTAGCATCCTGCTCTTCAATAAAAGGCGAGTTGCTGAGGTTGAAGAAATAAAAGTGAATGACTTCAAGGAGCGTGCAGCTAAGTCACACACCAATGATGAAATCATGCAATCGCTGGACGTTGCTGAAAGGGCTCTGGTGAAAAGGTAATTGTGATGGCTGAATTACACCATGTTAGAATCTAAAGAAGTGTAGAATAACAATATTGCATGATTTTCGTACGTGCATTTGTTTTTGGGCAGAATGGATCTAATCGAGGTCCGCGGTCTGTTTGGATGAGCTTTGTTTGGGTTGTGATCCATCTTGCCCTTTTAACTGATGCAAAATATATCCCATAAATCATTTCAGTCAAACATTCAGGAATGATTGGTGAAATATGAAAGTAATTTCAATATAACATAATTACCCCCCCCCCCCCATCAAAATGAAGATGTTACTTAAAACACAACAATTATTAGTGAAGTGAGAGATGATCCCCAAATAAAAAAGAAGTTTAACAGCTGACAGCCTGTAAAACAGATAAATGAGATCAGAAAATTTGCATTGACTCACTGCTGTTAACCACAGGACAGCTATCTTCATCAGAAGTGATCTTAATACCAGTTTCCTCAGAGGTAGAACATTAGGGTGAGTCCTCAATCAGTGTTTGGCTGCCTAATATGCATAAAACTGTAGTGTAGGGACAATATACACAATCCTATTTGTATAATAATGACTCCAAAGCCACTTATGAAACACATGAAGACAAAGGTGGAAATATGCCACACAATGTGTAAATAAATAGCTGACAGATAAAGCACTGAGTAGTGATCAGCTTATAGTAGCATTATCTTTAAATATTTCAGAAACAATAGATATAATGCACTTTTATCCAATTTATAGGAATGTCATAGAGTATCCAACCTGTTTCAACAGATCCATCAGACAACATTGTTGAATCATCATTAGTGACAGGACCTTTAGTAGTGGCATGCTCATAAGAAGAGGATGGACCAGGGTCTGGAGCATCAGCACTCAGTAAAGGGGTGACTGAAATATAATTGGAAATAATTGCTTGATTAAGTGACTGGACTTTCAATTGTTAACGCCTTAGCATTTTGAGAAATCAAGTACATCTTGTTCCACATGTCCAGAACAATTTTACTGGCTTTGTCCTCAAGAGCCTTCTTAATAAATGATTACATCTGAATCATCATAATCTAGAAGTTACATGTATCCTCCCTTCTTCTTAAATGTATGGTGACATACCTGGCATGAAAAGCTGGCAATAGCATTTTCATCAGTTTGACCAGATCCCTCAACCAAGCATAAACTCAAAGAAGGCACAGTGGGGACCTCTCTTTCAGCTGCCTCATCATGAACATTCCTAAAGGGGTCTGACTCACCTTTAATTACAACATAACATAACATAGTGGAAACTGATGATGATACATATACTTCATAATTGCTGAATACAATATGTTAAGCATAGCAACCATCTTGGGATCCAGAATCAGGTATGATAGACTTCTGCAAAAAACACAAATGTCACATAAACCATTTTCATAAACATATCATAATGTTGATGAATACAGCTATCAAATCTCAATATAGTTGTACAAATATGTACCTTTCAAAAATGTAATAGAAACTGACAAAAATAATTAAATGTTTTGTACAGTGAAAATGCTGAGGATGGGAATGAAACCCATGACCAAAAATAAAGCAGATTTAAAACATTCATTGCTTAGATATTGTGGAAATAAGATATTACACCCAACAAACTAGTTGGATTACTGCATTAACAAGAAGTATGCCTGACAAAATACCGAATCTACCTTGAGTAAGCCACAAAAGGTCAGATCACTTAGAGCAATTCCATATCTGCCACCTAAAACAATTTTGACATTAATAATTAGACGTCAAGAAAGATAAGAAATTAAGAACCAAGTATTACATTATGTTAAACAGGATTACTAACCAGGCTGCTCAATGAAACTGCTTTGACTGTCTTCAACTCTCTCTAAGACTGCAAAATGAAATAATCATATGGGCATATCAAAGCATTTGGCAACACAAAGCAAGGTTAAATCCATTTTTTACAAACTCTACACATTATTGTAAAGATAACATTATGTCATTGTTACTTAAAAGATGATATTACAGAAAACATTACATTAGAGATGACACCAAGTACTGAGTGTTCAGTGTATTATGAATACAAGTATGTAAACAGTGACAACTAATCAAAAACAGCTCTTATATCCATGTTGATTCCCGTTGATTAGCTGCAATCATCATGAGCCTAATGTCAGATAAGAAATTTTGTGCTGAGATATATCGATCAATACATAGATTGTGCAAAGAGAATGTGAACACAATACCTTCACAAGCAACTGAGATCACAGGAGACCCCTGATGGTAGATCTCAGGAGACACATGTTGAGAGATCAGAGGAGTTCATTGTTCAGATGTCTCAGGAGTAATTTGCAGAGAGGTCACAGGAGATCTGGTTGAGCGACCACATGAGAACCACACTGAGAGACCACAGGAGACCTATGCTGAGACACAGGAGACAAAAGCTGAGAGACCACAGGAGACCCATGCTGAGAGACCACAAGAGACCTAAGCTGAGAGACCAAAGGAGACCCATGCTGAGAGACCACATGAGACCCATGCTGAGAGACCACAGGAGACCCAAGCTAAGAGACCACAGGAGACCCAAGCTGATAGACCACAGGAGACCCATGCTGGGAGATCACAGGAGATCCTGGTTGAGAGACCACAGGAGACCCATGCTGAGAGACCACAGGAGATCCTGGTTGAGAGACCACATGAGACCCATGCTGAGAGACCACAGGAGACCCAAGCTGAGAGACCACAGGAGATCCTGGTTGAGAGACTACAGGAGACCCATGCTGAGAGATCACAGGAGATTCTAGTTGAGAAACTACAGGCGACCCAAGCTGAGAGACCACAGGAGATCCTGGTTGAGAGACCACATGAGACCCATGCTGAGAGACCACAGGAGACCCAAACTGAGACACAGGAGACCCAAGCTGAGAGACCACAGGAGACCCATGCTTAGAGATCACAGGAAACCCAAGCTGAGAGACCACAGGAGACCCATGCTGAGAGATCACAGGAGATCCTGGTTGAGAGACCACAGGAGACCCCTTTGATGAGGATACAAGAGAGTCCGAGGTTCTCGGTGGTGAAGGTCTCCCTATATAAAATTAACACATTGTTTATAAACAGTTCACATATCACTATTCATAATATGGGTCAGTATGTGAAAGTAAAATATGAACATATACCTGAACAGGTAAAACACTGTCACTCATGTCGTTTATTAATATTCTGGGTTAACAATGATAAAATTGTTATATACACAAATGTTAAGCACAAACCTTTAAAAAAAAGCCAACATAAATCAACAGTGAATCAGCAGTGAATTGATCAAATGAAATGAATCTGTCACTTAATATTTGCACAAGATCACCTTGTTTACTGGGTCCTTTCTTCTGAAATATTAGTGCCAAAATACAATATGTTGCATATGTAACATATCTATGTATACTAATGGACCAGAAGTAATAATAGAAATAAAATAATGAACAAATACCTTCTCTTTATTTATACAGAGAGGTTCATGTACTCTGAATGTTCTCCCTGAAAGAGGACAGCTGCCTTGTTTGACCATCAGCATTGAGGCGTCAACCTGTATTATGATAAATCAAAGCAAAACCTTACAAATGAGGAATATGTGGATCAACAAGAGATTGTTTGTTCCCAATTCATACAGGAATTATCAAGTGCAGAAAATATCAGTGAGTGAACTATATAACTATATATACATTTGTAGATTTGCATGCATCACACTTGCTAAATATGGATAAACTCACCATTCGTCTTCCATACGAAAAGTTTGCCATGTAAGCATTTAACTGAAAGCATTTGAACACTATATTTTTTATTAATTCATGACCAACTTCATATTGCAATTAAACACCTACATTCAAAATTTCACTTAAAATACATAATCAAGCACATGAGAATTGATAAGCACCTTATAACCAGGGTATTCAATCATGCCTATGCATGATATCCTAGAAAAGAAATTCACTTAAAAAATCACAATGATTCACTTCTTACACAAAGCTCACACTGTTGCTTCTCCTAAACCATGGATTCACTGCAGATACATGATATAATTGATTTTATTTTGATAAACCAGTCTCACCACCACTTCTATCTTGGGTATTGAGAAAAATCGGAGATGATCTTCACCTTATTATTATCTGTTATTGTTATGTGTTTGGTTGCCAATTGTCATCAATTAACTTCTTTGTCTCTTTTAGTTCAGTATTACTTGTTAGTAGAAACCTTTGGACAAGGGTAAGGTACCAGATCAGAAATAATAAGTAAAAACACTCTTAAAACAAAGTGGACAATTACAATCAAGACAGTTCCTGCCAGATCAAATGCAGTCAGTAGGAGTTGTTACAAGCTGGAACACAACTCCTCAGATATTTTAAACATTGAAAGTGAGAAAAAAGCCCATGGAACAACATGGATTATAAGTCCTATAGGAGTGATATTAATCAATCAATATAAGAATGGTCTATGTATTATTTGGGGCTGCTAGCTTGCTTAATGAGAAAAGATGCAATTAGAAATATTCCCAATATAGTTAACATAGAATATTAGATTTTTTTTTAAAGAATTTGATAAGCATATCAGGGATGAAACGTCATGCAAAGATGATATTTCGAATATAAATGACCATCAAAATAAGAGTGGTCCATGTGTAATTTGGGGCTGTAAGTTCGCTTGATAAAAAAAAGGCTTGAGAGCAGAGCTAAACTGACCCTTAATTTGACACATCACTAACTTAAAGTATACCTGAATAGTTATTTTGGAACCAACGTCAGAACCTAACATGCAGTAGACTATATTTATAACAAACAGTCAACAAGGTGAAGGTTCCTCGGGGTATAAATTCATGTTACCGTTACACCGGAGCTACTCGGGTCCATGATCGCTGCAGACAAATCACTATTGTCTTTGACAAAACATTCTATTTGACACTAGCTTTGCTAAACCCGATTTAACCGTTCACAACTTGTCTCTGTTTGACGCAATGCACGCAGTACCATCGTATTTGTCTGCGAACTTGAGGAAAACTCTCCATCAAATCACCCAGAGTTCGTATCAATCAAATACACTTGGTGTAAACATACAATTTGTGATGACGTAACATACTAAAATATCGGGGGTACCGAAAGGAAAGTCCCCTTGGCGAGTGAGTTTTATCTCGAGCAAACACTGAAGCAGAGAAGATTGGGGTTTCGCTGAGGAGCTGAGTGCGTAAGCGAATAATCCGTAACCGTACAGCACTGGTCCATACGCCAGTTTCGCGTGTGAAGTTCTTTCAATGCTAGTTATTAAAACGCACTCAGTCGTGTACGGTTTAACCACAAGTTGCATTCTTCTACCGCTACACGACGAATTGAAAACAGAGGCGCTTGTTACTAGGTTACGCCGGGTTACAGTATGCTTTGTCTCGATAAACTTGTTGTAGGAGTTTCCTTACACGCGTATTCTTTACACGGTTGTGAAGAAAGCGAGTCAGGCACCGCCCTACCACGACGGAGTGTTTTGGCGGTTTGACAGCTGTAAAACCAATGTGTTAAGATGTGAGTCTTATGGCGCATCAGACACAAAATATAGTTAAATAGCCAATATGACCTTAGCTTGTATAATTCAACTGTTATGACTAGAAGCTTGCTCCGGATTCAAAATTAAAGTGTTATTCCTTTGATTGTTCAAAATAACGGTGTATCGATTGGTTATATACCTTGATTTTGAGCGTATATTACTACATCCAATTAGCAATCGTAGATTTGCTTAGTGTAATGCTAGCTACAGGCTTTAACTTTGTATGGAGAGCTAGTATCGTAGGATCTGGATCAACAACATCACAGAGTAAGCAGCCTCTTGGCCACTAGAGGTGTGTTTATCACTTCAAAAAAAACATATTTTGGTCTCTTCTTAGCTAGGGTTTGCTTTATTGAGTAAGTTGTAATTTATTCTGCTTGCAGGGAGCACTTGTATGTGAACATTTTGGACCTCTGCCCTCTGCTGGAGAGAGTTGGTTGCCACTCCAACATTCTTCAGCCACAAGAATGGCAGGCCTTCAAGTCAATGTGACCTAATTTGTGGGGTTCTGTGAGCCTTTAACAATGCCATTCAAAACTATGCAAAATGCTTGTGTTTGTTGTCACATAGTTGGCACCAGAGCTTTGCGGCCCATGAGCCTCATGTTATAGTTTCATTGGTAAAAGTACTCTGTTTTTGATTTCATGTACTGAATAACATCACAGCTAATACTTTTAGTTTCAACATCATTAAGGGAGTCCATTACTTATTAAGTAGTGAGGTGCTTTACTACGAAAATATATCGTATTAAAAGGAATGTGATAAATTAACTCGTTTATTCTATGACATTTTTGTCAGTGTTTAGTTTACATATGCTGCTGTGTGGTGTCCACTGGACTGTAAAAGTTGGAATTCGCTGATACAGGTTATTTGAAGAATATTATCCATTTACATGGTGTCATTGAACGTAGTTCCATGAAATATTACCTGCTCACCACTTAAAAGTGGTTATTGAGCCATGTTTATGGTGTGATTTCCCATGCATAAATAGCCTTATTTTGACACCATAGCATCCCAATAACAGACTGTCGGATTTACAAATAATAGAGAGTTCTGGAACATTCTAGCTGAGCTACTTCCACTGAACTGTTGTGATGTTTTCAAAATGTTTGATTGACCACCTTACTATGGAAATATATCATACATATTAAAATGAGAAATATTAGGAGCTGTAAATAAATAATCTGGTATTATTGAATAGAATCATTCAAACGAAATACATAATTCATATCAAGTCTAGTCCCTAATGATTTTTTTTGTTTTCTGTGGATGCTTTTTTTTTCTGGTTAGCCGCAACTCTAAAGGTCGGATATACGGATGCAAATTCGCCCACCGCCCCCATGTATTTTAATCGCTGTCAATCGCTTCAAATGGGCTAACTCAGTTACTCACTAAGTTAGTCAATAACCCAAGAGACCATAAGTATAATCGGCAATTTAAACTTAATCTCCTACACCACTGATATTAAAAATTGCTACAGTTTTCAATACTTTCAGTCACACTATTGTCACATGTATTACGATTTTAATACGATCCAGAATTTATGGATATAAAAGATGTTTTACGGCCTGAAGAATAAATCTGAAGACTGCTCGTAGAGGCACGTGGAATGAGCAGCCCAAATACACTCCTTTATCGCCCAAATTGCCCAACTGTATAACATTTCAATTTCCTGTTATGTCTATATCACCTTTGGACATTTGGTCAGTTCGCAAATCAATAAGTCAAGAGTTAAAATATTTACGCACTCCCAATAAATTAATATTCGATTTGGAAAATCATTAAGAACGAGCCGACTAACCTTCGCACTGCGCCGCAGATGGAAATCAAGCGATCTCAACATACGCATATCGCTGACCAAGCCAAGCTTGTCAAATTGTGGCAGCGTGCGATCCAAATATATATTTTTCCATTTTTGTGAAAAGTTACATGATGTTCGTGAAAATTGTAGACAATGTTGGCCAGACATTGATATGGCATGTTGTCCATAGTTGGTACAAACATATTCGAAATAAATAAGTAAAAAAGTGTTTTTAATCAAGCGACAAATTGGTTGTAAGGTAAAAATATACAAATTTAAAAAGAAGGTCCGGAATTCAAAATTATTGCTTAAATTAATACAACTTCAGTGAATCCAACCTCAGAACGAATATTTCCAGTGTTAAACCTGTATTTATTACAGAATTAGGCCCTTACCTAGTATTTAACCAAGATTAACTTTTTTGAACCACAAACCATGGTTCAAAATGTAACTGTGCGACAAAATGGTCGGTCTTTTGAAGCGAAATGGTAGCAATCGTACAAATATATATATATATATATATATATATATATATATATATATATATATATATATATATATATATATATATATATATATATATATATATATATATATATATATATATAATATATATATATATATATATATGTACATATATATATACATAGAAAGACATTCACCCAGATGTGGGGTATTTGTCAATATAAAACCTTTGTTGTGGGGTATCGGCAGATTTGTGGGGTATATATAATACCCCACAATTCTGACATATGTTATGATATTATTGAGGGTTGTGGTGTTCGTAAAAACTGGTTTTTGCACAACAAGGTCTGAGATCGTAATTATATATAATTGCCCTATTCAGCGGCGCCATCTGTTGTCCTATTTCGTCACTAAAAGGTGTGTGTAGAGACGGCGTGCTTTGATATATACCACACAACCGTGCTTTATATTTGGATAGATTCTAGGCATCGATCAACGCTACATCAACGAAGCCTTCTGGAATTGTTGTGCGCTTTTCCGCGTAGATTCGCTAGTTTGTCCCTTCTCCCAGACTACCTGCTATGGATTATACATGTTGTTCCTACACCCAATCTTCCATGTGTGGTTTTCTGCCACCTCTTCTTTCGCATTTATGTCCCATGCATGGTCCCGCTCGGAGATAATTATATGTAGGGTGATCGAAATGAGTCACATATCTAGATGGTCGTCCAATTCCCTCTAGTGTACCAACTCTTATGTCTTTGAATGTGTACCATGTGTGCCCAACTCGAGGATCCGATACTAGTTGCCAAATGTGTGCTCAGTGGTTCTTCGATACATGAGGTTTTAAGGGGATCTGAATGAAGTTAGGCTAGTAGCTGAATTCAGAGTAGCCGGAAGTAGCTATGTTCGTCGTGCGATGAGCGTTTTTGGAGTGCATGTAGTTTCTCATCAATGATGTGTACTTACGTATATATATATGACAAAAATTTAGATAAATATCCTTTGAATGACACTATTTTTGTTATTCACTGTCTCGTGATTATTTAGCAATTATCATGTGAACTTCTAGAATCACAACTTTCGTTCACGCCAACCCCCGTTTTGGATATATGACCCATAGTCACATTACGCAGTTTCAGTTTCACTCGCAATGTGGCTGTAGGTCTGGGGGGGGGGGGGGGGTAGCTTATGTATATAGAGGTAGTATACATATGCCGGGGTATGTTATTTCGGATTCTCCGCGCGTGCGGCGGGTTTTGTTGGGTCTCGTATTTGTATGACGAAGTATGCTTTTGCCATTTTCACCCTGTACGACGGGTAGGAGTGTTCGAGATCCCGGGGCACACCCCTACTCAGGACAAGGCCAAGTGCCCCCTCCATGCTGCGGGAATCCAAAAGTTATCTTTTTTCAATTGTCAATGCGATATCGTTGAATACATATCCCCCTACAAGGTAGGTATTGCAAAAAGGTAATCATTGACAAAGTGACACGTATACTTAAATAATAAATTTCTTAAAGCCAAAGTTCGCTTGTGACGAACCTTGTCTACACGTGCGCGCAGCAACCCATCTTCTCATTCAAAATACACATGAACTTTTCAAAATTTGTCCCTCCGGATTAAATCGCCTTTGACAAAATCTCACACGTAAACTAACTCAACTTGCTAATAAACATTTATATATGTGAGAAATGATTCTTCACATGTTCATTTGTGTAATTATCGTGTAAAATAGGAGCTCGGTTATCGTTCACCGCGTGTACGGTTACGACCAATTTGACTCATTTCGTCAATAAGACGTCGTGCACGGCTACGTTCAGAGTAATTAGGCTTAGGCGGAATCGAATAGAGCTCATGGGGGAGACCTGGTCAGCAATATTATAAGCCATGGATGCGTCGGGACGACCAGTAATCCATTACATACGATTTCCGGGATAGAGCTTATGTAGGTTATGGATGATGTGGATGTACACATCGGACGTATCTACAACACCACCCTCGAATGATGAAGGCGACATTCAAGTGCTACTTCGTCGTGCGCTGGGTTGCTGTAGATCATATCTTCACGAGTAAATGATGACCAAATATATCCCCCTGCAACCAGGTGACTGTTGAGACAGCCAGTGTATATCAACGAGCCAGGATAGCACGTCATTTGATTACGCCAATGTATGCTATTCCTATAAGCAGT
>CM067357.1:59224722-59282919 GCA_034190875.2 Urechis unicinctus | reverse complement strand
ACATGCGTATTTGCTCGTATATTGCATATAGTACGTATGCGATACGTTTTTGTTGCGTGCGTTATTTCCGTATGCGTTGCAAATACTTACAGTTTGAACATATACATTGCGTTATTGATCGTATATTTGCATATATGTACGTATGCGTACGTTTTTTGTATGCGTGCGTTATTGCACTACCGTATGCGTGCATAATACGTATTCTAGGTTTTTGATAGGTGCGGTATTTCGTATGCGGCTAATACATTGTATATTCCGTTTACGTGCGGATTTATTATCGTATTGTGCATACGTATGCGTGCATATATATCCTATATACTCACGTAAAGGTGCCTTTTCGTGCGTGTAAGTGCCTATAAGGACTTAAATGTGCGTATAAGTGCGTGTTCGTACTCGTGCGTATGCGTGCGTTAATTTCCGTTTGCGTGCGAATACTTACTGCTTTGTACATCTTACAACCGTATATGTGTCGTATATTTGCCTATATGTACGTATGCGTCCGTTTTTGTATGCGTGCGTTTATTTCCGTATGCGTGCATAATACTTGGTTCTTCGTATATGTGCTGATATTTCTGATTTGTACATACGTTTTACGTGCGGATTTTTATGCCGTATAGGGTTATTTTCGTATGCGTGAGAATACTTACTTGTTTGTACATCTACATACGTAATATGATCGTATCGTGCATATATTGTACGTATGCGTACGTTTTACATCTTTGTGCGTATTGTTCGTATTATTGCATAATGTACTATGCGTTCTTTTTGTATGTGCGCGATATTTCCGTATTGCTAATACGTTTACTTGCGGATTTAACAGTATTGTGCATACGTATGCGTGCGTATATATCTTATACTCACGTAAAGGTGCCTTTTCGTACGTGTACGTGCCTATAAGACTTAAATGTGCGTATAAGTGCGTGTTCGTACTCGTGCGTATGCGTGCGTTAATTTCCGTATGCGTGCGAATACTTACTTGTTTGTACATCTACAACGTATATGATCGTATATTTGCATATATGTACGTATGCGTACGTTTTTGTATGCGTGCGTTTATTTCCGTATGCGTGCTGATACTTTCTTTTTCGTATATGTGCGGATATTTCTGATTTGTACATACGTTTACGTGCGGATTTAACCGTATTGTGCATACGTAAGCGTGCATATATATCCTTATACTCACGTAAAGGTGCCTTTTCGTGCGTGTACGTGCCTATAAGGACTTAAATGTGCGTATACGTGCGTGTTCGTACTCGTGCGTATGTGTGTGTTAATTTCCGTATGCGAGCGAATACTTACATGTTTGTGCATCTACATGCGTATTTGTTCGTATATTTGCATATATATACGTATGCGTACTTTTTTTTATGCGTGCGTTTATTTCCGTATGCGTGCAAATACTTACATGTTTGTGCATCTACATGCGTATATTTTTTGGTATATTTGCATATATGTACGTATGCGTACGTTTTTGTATGCGTGCGTTTATTTCCGTATGCTTGCAAATACTTACATCTTAGTGCGTATTTATTCTTACAGTTGCATATATGTACCTATGCGTCCGTTTTTGTATGGTGTGCGTTTATTTCCTTATGCGTGCAAATACATACATGTTTGTGCATCTACATGCGTATTTGTTCGTATATTTGCATATATATACGTATGCGTTCGTTTTTGTATGCGTGCGTTTATTTCCGTATGCGTGCAAATACTTACATGTTTGTGCATCTACATGCGTATATTTTTGGTATATTTGCATATATGTACGTATGCGTACGTTTTTGTATGCGTGCGTTTATTTCCGTATGATTGCAAATACTTACATGTTTGTGCATCTACATGCGTATTTGCTCGTATATTTGCATATATGTACGTATGCGTCCCGTTTTTGTATGCGTGCGTTTATTTCCGTATGCTTGCAAAAACTTACATCTTTGTGCGTATTTGTTCGTATTATTGCATATATGTACGTATGCGTACGTTTTTGTATGCGTGCGTTTATTTCCGTATGCGTGCAAATACTTACTTTTGTTTGTGCATGTACATACGTTTACATGCGATTTAACCGTATTGTGCTACGTATATTTGCATATATGTACGTATGCGTAAACGGCCTTTTTTGTACGTGCGTGCGTTTATTTCCGTACTATGCTTGCAAAAACTTACATCTTTGTGCGTATTTGTTCGTATTATATGCATCATATTGTACCTATGCGTCCGTTTTTGTATGCGTGCGGCTATTTCCGTATGCGTGCTAATACTTACATGTTCTTCGTATATGTGCGGATATTTCTGATTTGTACATACGTTTACGTGCGGATTTAATCGTATTGTGCATACGTATGCGTGCATATATATCCTTATACTCACGTACGTAGGTGCGCCTTTTCGTGCGTGTACGTGCCTATAAGGACTTAAATTTGTGCGTATAAGTGCGTGTTCGTACTCGTGCGTATGTGTGCGTTAATTTCCGTATGCTTGCGAATACTTACATGTTTGTGCATCTACATGCGTATTTGTTCGTATATTTGCATATATATTTACGTATGCGTACGTTTTTTTGTATGCGTGCGTTTATTTCCGTATGCGTGCAATATACTTGGTTCTTCGTTTATGTGCGGATATTTCTGGTATTGCACATACGTTTACGTGCGGATTTAACCGTTGTGTACATACGTATACGTGCGTATATATCCTTATGCTCACGTATAGGTGCCTTTTCGTACGTGTACGTGCCTATAAGGACTTAAATGTGCGTATAATTGCATTTCGTACTCGTGCGTATGTGTGCGTTATTTCCGTATGCTTGCAGAAATACTTGTTTTGCATCTTTCGTATTGTTCGTATATTTGCATATATGTACGTACGTTTTTGTATGCGGTGCGTTTATTGCCGTATGCGCGCAAATACTTGACGTATATGTGCGTATTATTGCATTATACTAGTACGTATGCGTGCGCTTTGTACATGTATGCGTGCGTATATTTCCGTATGCGTTTATACTTACATCTTCGTGCGTATTTATGACTTAAATTTGCATATAGTACGTATGCGTCTCGTTTTGTATGCGTGCGTTTATTTCCGTATGCGTGCGAATACTTACTGTTTGTGCATCTACATGCGTATTGTTCGTATATTTGCATATATGTACGTATGCGTACGTTTTTGTATGCGTGCGTTATTTCCGTATGCGTGCAAATACTTGGTTCTTCGTTTGTGCATTTCTACTACGTAAGTGCGGATTTAACATTATTGTGCATATATTATGCGTATGCGTATATATCCTTATACTCACGTAAAGGTTATATTTCGTACGTGTACGTGCCTATACTTAGACTTAAATGTGCGTATTAGTGCGTTTTCGTACTCGTGCGTATGCGTGCGTTAATTTCCGTATGCGTGCGAATACTTACATGTTTTGTGCATCTACATGCGTATTTGTTCGTATATTTGCATATATGTACGTATGCGTACGTTTTTGTATGCGTGCGTTTATTTCCGTATGCGTGCTAATACTTTCTTTTTCGTATATGTGCGGATATTTCTGATTTGTACATACGTTTACGTGCGGATTTAAACCGTATTGTGCATACGTATGCGTGCGTATATATCCTTATACTCACGTAAAGGTGCCTTTTCGTGCGTGTACGTGCCTATAAGGACTTAAATGTGCGTATACGTGCGTGTTCGTACTCGTGCGTATGTGTGTGTTAATTTCCGTATGCGTGCGAATACTTACATGTTTGTGCATCTACATGCGTATTTGTTCGTATATTTGCATATATATACGTATGCGTACTTTTTTGTATGCGTGCGTTTATTTCCGTATGCGTGCAAATACTTACATGTTTGTGCGTCTACATGCGTATTTTTCTGATATATTTGCATATATGTACGGATTGCGTACGTATTTTGTATACGTATGCGTTATATTTCCGTATGCTTGCAAATACTTTACATGTTTGTTACGTGCGTATTAGGACTTAAATTTGCATATATGTGCGTATGCGTCCGTCGTTTGTATGCGTGCGTTTATTTCCTTATGCGTGCAAATACTTACTTGTTTGTGCATCTACATGCGTATTGTTCGTATATTTGCATATATGTACGTATGCGTACGTTTTTGTATGCGTGCGTTTATTTCCGTATGCGTGCAAATACTTTCATTTTTGTATATGTGCGTATTATTTCTGTATTTTTACATATATGTACGTATGCGATTTAACGTATTGTGCATACGTATGCGTGCATATATTTCCTTATGCTTGTAAAGGTGCCTTTTCATTGTACGTGCCTATAATTCTTAAATTTGCGTATATGTGCGTGTTCGTACTCGTTTGTATGCGTGCGTTAATTTCCGTATGCGTGCGAATACTTACTTGTTTTACATGTTTGTGCATTTACATGCGTATTTGTTCGTATTATTGCATATATATACCTATGCGTCCGTTTTTTTTATGCGTGCGTTTTTTATTTCCGTATGCGTGCAAATACTTACATGTTTTGCATTACGTGCGTATTTGTGCCGTATATTTGCATGATGTTGTATGCGTACGTTTTTGTGCGGCGTTTATTTCCGTATGCTTGCTAAAATACTTACATCTTAGTGCGTATATATTCTTACATTTGCATTATATGTACGGTGCCGTTTTTGTATGCGTGCGTTTATTTCCCTATAATACTTACATGTGTGCGTATAAGTGCGTATATTGCATTCGTACTATGTGCGAATGCGTGCGTTAATTTCCGTTTGCGTGCAAATACTTACTTGTTTGTACATCTACAATGCGTATTTGTTCGTATATTTGCATATATGTACGTATGCGTACGTTTTTGTATGCGTGCGTTTATTTCCGTATGCGTGCTAATATACTTTCTTTTTCGTATATGTGCGGATATTTCTGATTTGTACATACGTTTACGTGCGGATTTAATCGTATTGTGCATACGTATGCGTGCATATATATCCTTATACTCACGTTTGTGCCTTTTCGTGCGTGTACGTTGCCTATAATTTGCATAAATGTGCGTATATGCGTGTTCGTTACTCGTTGTATGTGCGTGCGTTTAATTTCCGTATGCGTGCGAATACTTACATGTTTGTGCATCTAAATGCGTATATGTTCGTATATTTGCATATATGTACGTATGCGTACGTTTTTGTATGCGTGCGTTTATTTCCGTATGCGTGCTTAATACGTAAAGGTGCCTTTTCGTATATGTACGTGATATTAAGGACTTTTGTACATATAAGTACGTGCGGATTTAATCGTGCGTATTGTGCGTTAATTTCCGTATGCGTGCGAATATATATGTTTTACATCTACACGTATAGGATCGTATATTTGCATATATGTGCGTATAAGTACGTTTTTTGTATGCGTGCGTTTATTTCCGTATGCGTGCTAATACTTTCGTTTTCGTATATGTGCGGATATTTCCGATTTGTGCGTGCGGATTTAACGCGAATACTGCGTGCATATATTCCTTATACTCACGTAAAGGTGCATTTTCGTGCGTGTACGTGCCTATAGGACTTAAATGTGCGTATGCGTGCGTGTTCGTTCGTTATGCGTGCGTTAATTTCCGTATGCGTGCAATACTTACATGTTTGTGCATCTACATGCGTATTTGTTCGTATATTTGCATATATGTACGTATGCGTACGTTTTTGTATGCGTGCGTTTATTTCCGTATGCGTGCAAATACTTACTTCTTCGTATATGTGCGTATTTATTACTTACATTTGCATATATGTACCTATGCGTCCGTTTTTGTATGTAAAGGTGCGTTTATTTCCTTATGCGTGAATTAAATAATACTGTTCGTACTTGCATCTTAGTGCGTATTTGTTCGTATATTTGCATATATATGTACGTATGTATAGTATGCGTTTTTTGTATGCGTGCGTTTATTTCCGTATGCGTGCAAATACTTACATGTTTGTGCATCTACATGCGTATTTGTTCGTATATTTGCATATATGTACGTATGCGTACGTTTTTGTATGCGTGCGTTTATTTCCGTATGCGTGCACTTACTGTTACATCATTTGTGCTTATTTGTTCGTATTATTGCATATATGTACGTATGCGTACGTTTTTGTATGCGTGCGTTTATTTCCGTATGCGTGCAAATACTTACATGTTTGTGCATCTACATGCGTATTTGCTCGTATATTTGCATATATGTACGTATGCGTACGTTTTTGTATGCGTGCGTTTATTTCCGTATGCTTGCAAAAACTTACATCTTTGTGCGTATTTGTTCGTATTATTGCATATATGTACCTATGCGTACGTTTTTGTATGCGTGCGTTTATTTCCGTATGCGTGCAAAATACTTACATTTGTTTACGTATATGTGCCGATATGACTTTTGATTTGTACATACGTTTACGTGCGGCGTTTAATCGTATGCGTGCAAATACTTAACATCGTATGCGTATTTTGCGTATATATTGCCTTAAATGTACGTAAACGTTTTTTATGCGTGCGTTTATTTGTATGCGTGCAAATACTTACATAAATGTGCGTATACATGCGTGTTCGTATATTTCATATATGTACGTATGCGTACGTTAATTTCCGTATGCGTGCGTTTATTTCCGTATGCTTGTACAACTTACATCTTTGTGCGTATTTGATCGTATATTTGCATATATGTACGTATGCGTACGTTTTTGTATGCGTGCGTTTATTTCCGTATGCGTGCTAATACTTTCTTTTTCGTATATGTGCGGATATTTCTGATTTGTACATACGTTTTACGTGCGGATTTAACCGTATTGTGCATACGTATGCGTGCATATATATCCTTATACTCACGTAAGGTGCCTTTTCGTGTGTGTACGTGCCTATAAGGACTTAAATGTGCGTATAAGTGCGTGTTCGTACTCGTGCGTATGCGTGCGTTAATTTCCGTATGCGTGCGAATACTTACTTGTTTGTGCATCTACAAACGTATTTGTTCGTATTTTTTGCATATATGTACGTATGCGTACTTTTTTGTATGCGTGCGTTTATTTCCGTATGCGTGCTGATACTTACATTTTTCGTATATGTGCGGATATTTTTGATTTGTACATACGTTTACGTGCGGATTTAACCGTATTGTGCATACGTATGCGTGCATATATTTCCTTATACTCACGTAAAGGTGCCTTTTCGTGCGTGTACGTGCCTATAAGGACTTAAATGTGCATATACGTGCGTGTTCGTACTCGTGCGTATGTGTGCGTTTAATTTCCGTATGCGTGCGAATACTTACATGTTTGTGCACTACATGCGTATTTGTTCGTATATTTGCATATATATACGTATGCGTACGTTTTTGTATGCGTGCGTTTATTTCCGTATGCGTGCAAATACTTACATTTTGTGCATCTACATGCGTATTTTTTGGTATATTTGCATATATGTACGTATGCGTACGTATTTTTTGTATGCGTGCGTTTATTTCCGTATGCTTAAAAATACTTTTGTGCTGTAGTGCGTATTATTCTTACAGTTGCATATATGTACGTATGCGTCCGTTTTTGTATGTGCGTGCGTTTATTTCCTTATGCGTGCAAAATACTTACATGTTTGTGCATCTACATGCGTATTTGTTCGTATATTTGCATATATATACGTATGCGTTCGTTTTTGTATGCGTGCGTTTATTTCCGTATGCGCGTGCAAATACTTACATGTTTGTGCATCTACATGCGTATTTTTTGGTATATTTGCATATGTACGCGTATGCGTCCGTTTTTGTATGCGTGCTTTTTATTTCCGTATGCTTGCAAATACTTACATGTTTGTGCATATACATGCGTATTTGCTCGTATATTTGCATATATGTACGTATGCGTTCCGTTTTTGTATGCGTGCGTTTATTCCGTATGCTTGCAAAAACTTACATCTTTTGTGCGTATTTGTTCGTATATTTGCATATATGTACGTATGCGTACGTTTTTGTATGCGTGCGTTTATTTCCGTATGCGTGCAAATACTTACATGTTTGTGCATCTACATGCGTATTTTGCTCGTATATTTGCATATATGTACGTATGCGTACGTTTTTGTATGCGTGCGTTTTTATTTCCGTATGCTTGCAAATACTTACATGTTTGTTTGTGCGTATTTGTTCGTATATTTGCATATATATACGTATGCGTTCGTTTTTGTATGCGTGCGTTTATTTCCGTATGCGTGCAAATACTTACATGTTTGTGCATCTACATGCGTATTTTTTGGTATATTTGCATATATGTACGTATGCGTACGTTTTGTATGCGTGCGTTTATTTCCGTATGCTTGCAAATACTTACATGTTTGTGCGTATTTGTTCGTATTATTGCATATATGTACGTATGCGTACGTTTTTGTATGCGTGCGTTTATTTCCGTATGCGTGCAAATACTTACATGTTGTGCATCTACATGCGTATTTGCTCGTATATTTGCATATATGTACGTATGCGTACGTTTTTGTATGCGTGCGTTTATTCCGTATGCTTGCAAAAACTTACATCTTTGTGCGTATTTGTTCGTATATATTGCATATATGTACCTATGCGTCCGTTTTTGTATGCGTGCGGCTATTTCCGTATGCGTGCTAATACTTGCTTCTTCGTATATGTGCGGATATTTCTGATTTGTACATACGTTTGCGTGCGGATTTAACCGTATTGTACATACATATACGTGCGTATATATCCGTATATACTTACGTATAGGTGCCTTTTCGTTCGTGATCGTTCCTATACGGAATTAAATGTGCACATAAGTGCGTGTTCGTACTCGTGCGTATGCGTGCGTTAATTGCCGTATGCGTGAGAATACTTACTTGTTTGTGCATCTACATACGTATATGATCGTATATTTGCATATATGTGCGTATGCGTACGTTTTTGTATGCGTGCGTTTATTTCTGTATGCGCGCAAATACTTGGTTCTTCGTTTATGTGCGGATATTTCGGTATTGCACATTCGCATAAGTGCGGATTTAACAGCTTTGTACATACGTATACGTGCGTATATATCTTTATGCTCATGTATAGGTGCTTTTCGTACGTGTACGTGCCTATAATGACTTAAATGTGCGTATTATTGCATTTTGTAATTGTGCGTATGCGTGCGTTAATTTCCGTATGCGTGCGAATGCTAACATCTTTGTGCACCTACATGCGTATTTGTTCGTATATTTGCATTTATGTACGTATGCGTACGTTTTTGTATGCGTGCGTTTATTTCCGTATTCGTGCTAATACTTTCTTCTGCGTATATATGCGGATATTTCTGATTTGTACATACGTTTACTTGCGGATTTAACAGTATTGTGCATACGTATGCGTGCGTATATATCCTTATACTCACGTAAAGGTGCCTTTTCGTGTGTGTACGTGCCTATAAAGGACTTAAATGTGCGTATAAGTGCGTGTTCGTACTCGTGCGTATGCGTGCGTTAATTCCGTATGCGTGCGAATACTTACTTGTTTGTACATCTACAAACGTATATGATCGTATATTTGCATATATGTACGTATGCGTACGTTTTTGTATGCGTGCGTTTATTTCCGTATGCGTGCTAATACTTTCTTTTTCGTATATGTGAGGATATTTCTGATTTGCACATACGCATAAGTGCGGATTTAACAACTTTGTACATACGTATACGTGCGTATATATCTTTATGCTCATGTATAGGTGCTTTTCGTACGTGTACGTGCCTATAATGACTTAAATGTGCGTATTATTGCATTTTGTAATCGTGCGTATGCGTGCGTTAATTTCCGTATGCTTGCAAATACTTACATCTTTGTGCGTATTTGTTCGTATTATTGCATATATGTACGTATGCGTCCGTTTTTGTATGCGTGCGGCTATTTCCGTATGCGTGCTAATACTTGCTTCTTCGTATATGTGCGGATATATTCTGATTTGTACATACGTTTACGTGCGGATTTAACCGTATTACATACATACATATACGTGCGTATATATCCGTATACTCACGTATAGGTGCCTTTTCGTGTGTGTACGTGCCTATAAGGACTTAAATGTGCGTATAAGTGCGTGTTCGTACTCGTGCGTATGCGTGCGTTAATTTCCTTATGCGTGCGAATACTTACTTGTTTGTGCAAACTACATGCGTATTTGTTCGTACATTTGCATATATGTACGTATGCGTACGTTTTTGTATGCGTGCGTTTATTTCCGTATGCTTGCAAATACTTATATCTTAGTGCGTATTTATTCTTATATTTGCATATATGTACGTATGCGTACGTTTTGTATGCTTGCGTTTATTTCCGTATGCGTGCTAATAATTATATGTTTGTGCATTTACATGCGTATTGTTCGTATTATTGCATATATGTACCTATGCGTCCGTTTTTGTATGCGTGCGGCTATTTCCGTAGGCGTGCTAATACTTGCTTCTTCGTATATGTGCTGATATTTCTGATTTGTACATACGTTTACGTGCGGATTTAACCGTATTGTGCATACGTATGCGTGCCATATATATCCTTATACTCACGTAAAGGTGCCTTTTCGTGCGTGTACGTGCCTATAAGGACGTAAATGTGCGTATAAGTGCGTGTTCGTACTCGTGCGTATGCGTGCGTTAATTTCCGTATGCGTGCGAATACTTACTTGTTTGTGCATCTACAAACGTATATGATCGTATATTTGCATATATGTACGTATGCGTACGTTTTTGTATGCGTGCGTTTATTTCCGTATGCGTGCTGATACTTTCTTTTTCGTATATGTGCGGATATTTCTGATTTGTACATACGTTTACGTGCGGATTTAACCGTATTGTGCATACGTATGCGTGCATATATATCCTTATACTTACGTAAAGGTGCCTTTTCGTGCGTGTACGTGCCTATAAGGACTTAAATGTGCGTATAAGTGCGTGTTCGTACTCGTGCGTGTGCGTGCGTTAATTTCCGTTTGCGTGCTTGTTTGTGCATCTAAATGCGTATTGTTCGTATTTGCATACTTACGTATGCGTACGTTTTTGTTGCGTACGCGCAATACTTACTTCTACGCATAAGTGCGGATCTTACGTAAACGTTTCATACGTATATATGATCGTATATTGCATATATGTACGTATGCGTACGTTTTTTGTATGCGTGCGTTATTTCCGTATGCGTGCTAATACTTTCTTTTTCGTATATGTGCGGATATTTCTGATTTGTACATACGTTTACGTGCGGATTTAATCGTATTGTGCATACGTATGCGTGCATATATATCCTTATACTCACGTAAAGGTGCCTTTTCGTGCGTGTACGTGCCTATAAGGACTTAAATGTGCGTATAAGTGCGTGTTCGTACTCGTGCGTATGTGTGCGTTAATTTCCGTATGCTTGCGAATACTTACATGTTTGTGCATCTAAATGCGTATTTGTTCGTATATTTGCATATATATACGTATGCGTACTTTTTTGTATGCGTGCGTTTATTTCCGTATGCGCGCAAATACTTGGTTCTTCGTTTATGTGCGGATATTTCGGTATTGCACATACGCATAAGTGCGGATTTAACAGCTTTGTACATACGTATACGTGCGTATATATCTTTATGCTCATGTATAGGTGCTTTTCGTACGTGTACGTGCCTATAATGACTTAAATGTGCGTATTATTGCATTTTGTAATCGTGCGTATGCGTGCGTTAATTTCCGTATGCTTGCAAATACTTACATCTTTGTGCGTATTTGTTCGTATTATTGCATATATGTACGTATGCGTCCGTTTTTGTATGCGTGCGTTTATTTCCGTATTCGTGCTAATACGTTTACTTGCGGATTTAACAGTATTGTGCATACGTATGCGTGCATATATATCCTTATACTCACGTAAAGGTGCCTTTTCGTGTGTGTACGTGCCTATAAGGACTTAAATGTGCGTATAAGTGCGTGTTCGTACTCGTGCGTATGCGTGCGTTAATTTCCGTATGCGTGCGAATACTTACTTGTTTGTACATCTACAAACGTATATGATCGTATATTTGCATATATGTACGTATGCGTACGTTTTTGTATGCGTGCGTTTATTTCCGTATGCGTGCTGATACTTTCTTTTTCGTATATGTGCGGATATTTCTGATTTGTACATACGTTTACGTGCGGATTTACCCGTATTGTGCATACGTATGCGTGCATATATATCCTTATACTCACGTAAAGGTGCCTTTTCGAGCGTGTACGTGCCTATAAGGACTTAAATGTGCGTATAAGTGCGTGTTCGTACTCGTGCGTGTGCGTGGGTTAATTTCCGTTTGCGTGCGAATACTTACTTGTTTGTACATCTACAAACGTATATGATCGTATATTTGCATATATGTACGTATGCGTACGTTTTTGTATGCGTGCGTTTATTTCCGTATGCTTGCAAATACTTACATCTTAGTGCGTATTTATTCTTACAGTTGCATATATGTACCTATGCGTCCGTTTTTGTATGTGTGCGTTTATTTCCTTATGCGTGCAAATACATACATGTTTGTGCATCTACATGCGTATTTGTTCGTATATTTGCATATATATACGTATGCGTTCGTTTTTGTATGCGTGCGTTTATTTCCGTATGCGTGCAAATACTTACATGTTTGTGCATCTACATGCGTATTTTTTTGGTATATTTGCATATATGTACGTATGCGTCCGTTTTTTGTATGCGTGCGTTTATTTCCGTATGCTTGCAAATACTTACATGTTTGTGCATCTACATGCGTATTTGCTCGTATATTTGCATATATGTACGTATGCGTCCGTTTTTGTATGCGTGCGTTTATTTCCGTATGCTTGCAAAAACTTACATCTTTGTGCGTATTTGTTCGTATTATTGCATATATGTACCTATGCGTCCGTTTTTGTATGCGTGCGGCTATTTCCGTATGCGTGCTAATACTTGCTTCTTCGTATATGTGCGGATATTTCTGATTTGTACATACGTTTACGTGCGGATTTAATCGTATTGTGCATACGTATGCGTGCATATATATCCTTATACTCACGTAAAGGTGCCTTTTCGTGCGTGTACGTGCCTATAAGGACTTAAATGTGCGTATAAGTGCGTGTTCGTACTCGTGCGTATGTGTGCGTTAATTTCCGTATGCTTGCGAATACTTACATGTTTGTGCATCTAAATGCGTATTTGTTCGTATATTTGCATATATATACGTATGCGTACGTTTTTGTATGCGTGCGTTTATTTCCGTATGCGCGCAAATACTTGGTTCTTCGTTTATGTGCGGATATTTCGGTATTGCACATACGCATAAGTGCGGATTTAGCAGCTTTGTACATACGTATACGTGCGTATATATCTTTATGCTCATGTATAGGTGCTTTTCGTACGTGTACGTGCCTATAATGACTTAAATGTGCGTATTATTGCATTTTGTAATCGTGCGTATGCGTGCGTTTAATTTCCGTATGCTTGCAAATACTTACACCTTTGTGCGTATTTGTTCGTATATATTGCATATATGTACGTATGCGTCCGTTTTTGTATGCGTGCGTTTATTTCCGTATTCGTGCTAATACGTTTACTTGTATATGCGGAACAGTATTACTTGCGGTAACATAGTATTGTGCATACGTATGCGTGCGTATATATCCTTATACTCACGTAAAGGTGCCATTTCGTGTGTGTACGTGCCTATAAGGACTTAAATGTGCGTATAAGTGCGTGTTCGTACTCGTGCGTATGCGTGCGTTAATTTCCGTATGCGTGCGAATACTTACTTGTTTGTACATCTACAAACGTATATGATCCTATATTTGCATATATGTACGTATGCGTACGTTTTTGTATGCGTGCGTTTATTTCCGTATGCGTGCTGATACTTTCTTTTTCGTATATGTGCGGATATTTCTGATTTGTACATACGTTTACGTGCGGATTTAACCGTATTGTGCATACGTATGCGTGCATATATATCCTTATACTCACGTAAAGGTGCCTTTTCGTGCGTGTACGTGCCTATAAGGACTTAAATGTGCGTATACGTGCGTGTTCGTACTCGTGCGTATGTGTGCGTTAATTTCCGTATGCGAGCGAATACTTACATGTTTGTGCATCTACATGCGTATTTGTTCGTATATTTGCATATATATACGTATGCGTACTTTTTTTTATGCGTGCGTTTATTTCCGTATGCGTGCAAATACTTACATGTTTGTGCATCTACATGCGTATTTGCGGTATATTTGCATATATGTACGTATGCGTACGTTTTTGTATGCGTGCGTTTATTTCCGTATGCTTGCAAATACTTACATCTTAGTGCGTATTTATTCTTAAATTTGCATATATGTACCTATGCGTCCGTTTTTGTATGTGTGCGTTTATTTCCTTATGCGTGCAAATACATACATGTTTGTGCATCTACATGCGTATTTGTTCGTATATTTGCATCTATATACGTATGCGTACGTTTTTGTATGCGTGCGTTTATTTCCGTATGCGTGCAAATACTTACATGTTTGTGCATCTACATGCGTATTTTTTGGTATATTTGCATATATGTACGTATGCGTACGTTTTTGTATGCGTGCGTTTATTTCCGTATGCTTGCAAATACTTACATCTTAGTGCGTATTTATTCTTATATTTGCATATATGTACGTATGCGTACGTTTTTGTATGCTTGCGTTTATTTCCGTATGCGTGCTAATAATTATATGTTTGTGCATTTACATGCGTATTTGTTCGTATTATTGCATATATGTACCTATGCGTCCGTTTTTGTATGCGTGCGGCTATTTCCGTATGCGTGCTAATACATGCTTTCTTCGTATATGTGCCGATATTTCTGATTTGTACATACGTTTACGTGCGGATTTAATCGTATTGTGCATACGTATGCGTGCATATATATCCTTATACTCACGTAAAGGTGCCTTTTCGTGCGTGTACGTGCCTATAAGGACTTAAATGTGCGTATAAGTGCGTGTTCGTACTCGTGCGTATGCGTGCGTTAATTTCCGTTTGCGTGCGAATACTTACTTGTTTGTACATCTACAAACGTATATGATCGTATATTTGCATATATGTACGTATGCGTACGTTTTTGTATGCGTGCGTTTATTTCCGTATGCGTGCTGATACTTTCTTTTTCGTATATGTGCGGATATTTCTGATTTGTACATACGTTTACGTGCGGATTTAACCGTATTGTGCATACGTATGCGTGCATATATATCCTTATACTTACGTAAAGGTGCCTTTTCGTGCGTGTACGTGCCTATAAGGACTTAAATGTGCGTATAAGTGCGTGTTCGTACTCGTGCGTGTGCGTGCGTTAATTTCCGTTTGCGTGCGAATACTTACTTGTTTGTACATCTACAAACGTATATGATCGTATATTTGCATATATGTACGTATGCGTACGTTTTTGTATGCGTGCGTTATTTCCGTATGCGTGCTAATACTTTCTTTTTCGTATATGTGCGGATATTTCTGATTTGTACATACGTTTACGTGCGGATTTAATCGTATTGTGCATACGTATGCGTGCATATATATCCTTATACTCACGTAAAGGTGCCTTTTCGTGCGTGTACGTGCCTATAAGGACTTAAATGTGCGTATAAGTGCGTGTTCGTACTCGTGCGTATGTGTGCGTTAATTTCCGTATGCTTGCGAATACTTACATGTTTGTGCATCTAAATGCGTATTTGTTCGTATATTTGCATATATATACGTATGCGTACTTTTTTGTATGCGTGCGTTTATTTCCGTATGCGCGCAAATACTTGGTTCTTCGTTTATGTGCGGATATTTCGGTATTGCACATACGCATAAGTGCGGATTTAACAGCTTTGTACATACGTATACGTGCGTATATATCTTTATGCTCATGTATAGGTGCTTTTCGTACGTGTACGTGCCTATAATGACTTAAATGTGCGTATTATTGCATTTTGTAATCGTGCGTATGCGTGCGTTAATTTCCGTATGCTTGCAAATACTTACATCTTTGTGCGTATTTGTTCGTATTATTGCATATATGTACGTATGCGTCCGTTTTTGTATGCGTGCGTGCGTTTATTTCCGTATTCGTGCTAATACGTTTACTTGCGGATTTAACAGTATTGTGCATACGTATGCGTGCATATATATCCTTATACTCACGTAAAGGTGCCTTTTCGTGTGTGTACGTGCCTATAAGGACTTAAATGTGCGTATAAGTGCGTGTTCGTACTCGTGCGTATGCGTGCGTTAATTTCCGTATGCGTGCGAATACTTACTTGTTTGTACATCTACAAACGTATATGATCGTATATTTGCATATATGTACGTATGCGTACGTTTTTGTATGCGTGCGTTTATTTCCGTATGCGTGCTGATACTTTCTTTTTCGTATATGTGCGGATATTTCTGATTTGTACATACGTTTACGTGCGGATTTTACCCGTATTGTGCATACGTATGCGTGCATATATATCCTTATACTCACGTAAAGGTGCCTTTTCGTGCGTGTACGTGCCTATAAGGACTTAAATGTGCGTATAAGTGCGTGTTCGTACTCGTGCGTGTGCGTTAATTTCCGGGTTAATTTCCGTTTGCGTGCGAATACTTACTTGTTTGTACATCTACAAACGTATATGATCGTATATTTGCATATATGTACGTATGCGTACGTTTTTGTATGCGTGCGTTATTTCCGTATGCTTGCAAATACTTACATGCAAGTACTTACATCTTAGTGCGTATTCTTACTTACAGTTGCATATATGTACCTATGCGTCCGTTTTTGTATGTGTGCGTTTATTTCCTTATGCGTGCAAATACATGTTTACATGTTTGTGCATCTACATGCGTATTTGTTCGTATATTTGCATATATATACGTATGCGCATATCGTTTTTGTATGCGTGCGTTTATTTCCGTATGCGTGCAAATACTTACATGTTTGTGCATCTACATGCGTATTTTTTGGTATATTTGCATATATGTACGTATGCGTCCGTTTTTGTATGCGTGCGTTTATTTCCGTATGCTTGCAAATACTTACATGTTTGTGCATCTACATGCGTATTTGCTCGTATATTTGCATATATGTACGTATGCGTCCGTTTTTGTATGCGTGCGTTTATTTCCGTATGCTTGCAAAAACTTACATCTTTGTGCGTATTTGTTCGTATTATTGCGTATATGTACCTATGCGTCCGTTTTTGTATGCGTGCGGCTATTTCCGTATGCGTGCTAATACTTGGTTCTTCGTATATGTGCGGATATTTCTGATTTGTACATACGTTTACGTGCGGATTTAATCGTATTGTGCATACGTATGCGTGCATATATATCCTTATACTCACGTAAAGGTGCCTTTTCGTGCGTGTACGTGCCTATAAGGACTTAAATGTGCGTATAAGTGCGTGTTCGTACTCGTGCGTATGTGTGCGTTAATTTCCGTATGCTTGCGAATACTTACATGTTTGTGCATCTAAATGCGTATTTGTTCGTATATTTGCATATATATACGTATGCGTACGTTTTTGTATGCGTGCGTTTATTTCCGTATGCGCGCAAATACTTGGTTCTTCGTTTATGTGCGGATATTTCGGTATTGCACATACGCATAAGTGCGGATTTAACAGCTTTGTACATACGTATACGTGCGTATATATCTTTATGCTCATGTATAGGTGCTTTTCGTACGTGTACGTGCCTATAATGACTTAAATGTGCGTATTATTGCATTTTGTAATCGTGCGTATGCGTGCGTTAATTTCCGTATGCTTGCAAATACTTACACCTTTGTGCGTATTTGTTCGTATTATTGCATATATGTACGTATGCGTCCGTTTTTGTATGCGTGCGTTTATTTCCGTATTCGTGCTAATACGTTTACTTGCGGATTTAACAGTATTGTGCATACGTATGCGTGCGTATATATCCTTATACTCACGTAAAGGTGCCATTTCGTGTGTGTACGTGCCTATAAGGACTTAAATGTGCGTATAAGTGCGTGTTAGTACTCGTGCGTATGCGTGCGTTAATTTCCGTATGCGTGCGAATACTTACTTGTTTGTACATCTACAAACGTATATGATCCTATATTTGCATATATGTACGTATGCGTACGTTTTTGTATGCGTGCGTTTATTTCCGTATGCGTGCTGATACTTTCTTTTTCGTATATGTGCGGATATTTCTGATTTGTACATACGTTTACGTGCGGATTTAACCGTATTGTGCATACGTATGCGTGCATATATATCCTTATACTCACGTAAAGGTGCCTTTTCGTGCTTGTACGTGCCTATAAGGACTTAAATGTGCGTATACGTGCGTGTTCGTACTCGTGCGTATGTGTGTGTTAATTTCCGTATGCGAGCGAATACTTACATGTTTGTGCATCTACATGCGTATTTGTTCGTATATTTGCATATATATACGTATGCGTACTTTTTTTTATGCGTGCGTTTATTTCCGTATGCGTGCAAATACTTACATGTTTGTGCATCTACATGCGTATTTTTTGGTATATTTGCATATATGTACGTATGCGTACGTTTTTGTATGCGTGCGTTTATTTCCGTATGCTTGCAAATACTTACATCTTAGTGCGTATTTATTCTTACATTTGCATATATGTACCTATGCGTCCGTTTTTGTATGTGTGCGTTTATTTCCTTATGCGTGCAAATACATACATGTTTGTGCATCTACATGCGTATTTGTTCGTATATTTGCATCTATATACGTATGCGTACGTTTTTGTATGCGTGCGTTTATTTCCGTATGCGTGCAAATACTTACATGTTTGTGCATCTACATGCGTATTTTTTGGTATATTTGCATATATGTACGTATGCGTACGTTTTTGTATGCGTGCGTTTATTTCCGTATGCTTGCAAATACTTACATCTTAGTGCGTATTTATTCTTATATTTGCATATATGTACGTATGCGTACGTTTTTTTGTATGCTTACGTTTATTTCCGTATGCGTGCTAATAATTATATGTTTGTGCATTTACATGCGTATTTGTTCGTATTATTGCATATATGTACCTATGCGTCCGTTTTTGTATGCGTGCGGCTATTTCCGTATGCGTGCTAATACATGCTTCTTCGTATATGTGCCGTTATTTCTGATTTGTACATACGTTTACGTGCGGATTTAATCGTATTGTGCATACGTATGCGGGCATATATATCCTTAAACTCACGTAAAGGTGCCTTTTCGTGCGTGTACGTGCCTATAAGGACTTAAGTGTGCGTATAAGTGCGTGTTCGTACTCGTGCGAATGCGTGCGTTAATTTCCGTTTGCGTGCGAATACATACTTGTTTGTACATCTACAAACGTATATGATCGTATATTTGCATATATGTACGTATGCGTACGTTTTTGTATGCGTGCGTTTATTTCCGTATGCTTGCAAATACTTACATCTTAGTGCGTATTTATTCTTACATTTGCATATATGTACCTATGCGTCCGTTTTTGTATGTGTGCGTTTATTTCCTTATGCGTGCAAATACTTACATGTTTGTGCATCTACATGCGTATTTTTTGGTATATTTGCATATATGTACGTATGCGTACGTTTTTGTATGCGTGCGTTTATTTCCGTATGCTTGCAAATACTTACATCTTAGTGCGTATTTATTCTTACATTTGCATATATGTACCTATGCGTCCGTTTTTGTATGTGTGCGTTTATTTCCTTATGCGTGCAAATACATACATGTTTGTGCATCTACATGCGTATTTGTTCGTATATTTGCATCTATATACGTATGCGTACGTTTTTGTATGCGTGCGTTTATTTCCGTATGCGTGCAAAAACTTACATGTTTGTGCATCTACATGCGTATTTGCTCGTATATTTGCATATATGTACGTATGCGTCCGTTTTTGTATGCGTGCGTTTATTTCCGTATGCTTGCAAAAACTTACATCTTTGTGCGTATTTGTTCGTATTATTGCATATATGTACGTATGCGTACGTTTTTGTATGCGTGCGTTTATTTCCGTATGCGTGCAAATACTTACATGTTTGTGCATCTACATGCGTATTTGCTCGTATATTTGCATATATGTACGTATGCGTACGTTTTTGTATGCGTGCGTTTATTTCCGTATGCTTGCAAAAACTTACATCTTTGTGCGTATTTGTTCGTATTATTGCATATATGTACCTATGCGTCCGTTTTTGTATGCGTGCGTTTATTTCCGTATGCGTGCTAATACTTGGTTCTTCGTATATGTGCGGATATTTCTGATTTGTACATACGTTTACGTGCGGATTTAATCGTATTGTGCATACGTATGCGTGCATATATATCCTTATACTCACGTAAAGGTGCCTTTTCGTGCGTGTACGTGCCTATAAGGACTTAAATGTGCGTATAAGTGCGTGTTCGTACTCGTGCGTATGTGTGCGTTAATTTCCGTATGCTTGCGAATACTTACATGTTTGTGCATCTAAATGCGTATTTGTTCGTATTATTGCATATATATACGTATGCGTCCGTTTTTGTATGCGTGCGGCTATTTCCGTAGGCGTGCTAATACTTGCTTCTTCGTATATGTGCTGATATTTCTGATTTGTACATACGTTTACGTGCGGATTTAACCGTATTGTGCATACGTATGCGTGAGAATACTTACTTGTTTGTACATCTACATACGTATATGATCGTATATTTGCATATATGTACGTATGCGTACGTTTTTGTATGCGTGCGTTTATTTCCGTATGCGTGCAAATACTTACATGTTTGTGCATCTACATGCGTATTTTTTGGTATATTTGCATATATGTACGTATGCGTACGTTTTTGTATGCGTGCGTTTATTTCCGTATGCTTGCAAATACTTACATCTTAGTGCGTATTTATTCTTACATTTGCATATATGTACCTATGCGTCCGTTTTTTTGTATGTGTGCGTTTATTTCCTTATGCGTGCAAATACATACATGTTTGTGCATCTACATGCGTATTTGTTCGTATATTTGCATCTATATACGTATGCGTACGTTTTTGTATGCGTGCGTTTATTTCCGTATGCGTGCAAATACTTACATGTTTGTGCATCTACATGCGTATTTTTTGGTATATTTGCATATATGTACGTATGCGTACGTTTTTGTATGCGTCGCGTTTATTTCCGTATGCTTGCAAATACTTACATCTTAGTGCGTATTTATTCTTATATTTGCATATATGTACGTATGCGTACGTTTTTGTATGCTTACGTTTATTTCCGTATGCGTGCTAATAATTATATGTTTGTGCATTTACATGCGTATTTGTTCGTATTATTGCATATATGTACCTATGCGTCCGTTTTTGTATGCGTGCGGCTATTTCCGTATGCGTGCTAATACATGCTTCTTCGTATATGTGCCGTTATTTCTGATTTGTACATACGTTTACGTGCGGATTTAATCGTATTGTGCATACGTATGCGGGCATATATATCCTTAAACTCACGTAAAGGTGCCTTTTCGTGCGTGTACGTGCCTATAAGGACTTAAGTGTGCGTATAAGTGCGTGTTCGTACTCGTGCGAATGCGTGCGTTAATTTCCGTTTGCGTGCGAATACATACTTGTTTGTACATCTACAAACGTATATGATCGTATATTTGCATATATGTACGTATGCGTACGTTTTTGTATGCGTGCGTTTATTTCCGTATGCGTGCTAATACTTTCTTTTTCGTATATGTGCGGATATTTCTGATTTGTACATACGTTTACGTGCGGATTTAATCGTATTGTGCATACGTATGCGTGCATATATATCCTTATACTCACGTAAAGGTGCCTTTTCGTGCGTGTACGTGCCTATAAGGACTTAAATGTGCGTATAAGTGCGTGTTCGTACTCGTGCGTATGTGTGCGTTAATTTCCGTATGCGTGCGAATACTTACATGTTTGTGCATCTAAATGCGTATTTGTTCGTATATTTGCATATATGTACGTATGCGTACGTTTTTGTATGCGTGCGTTTATTTCCGTATGCGTGCTGATACTTTCTTTTTCGTATATGTGCGGATATTTCTGATTTGTACATACGTTTACGTGCGGATTTAACCGTATTGTGCATACGTATGCGTGCATATATATCCTTATACTCACGTAAAGGTGCCTTTTCTTGCGTGTACGTGCCTATAAGGACTTAAATGTGCGTATACGTGCGTGTTCGTACTCGTGCGTATGTGTGTGTTAATTTCCGTATGCTTGCGAATACTTACATGTTTGTGCATCTAAATGCGTATTTGTTCGTATTATTGCATATATATACGTATGCGTCCGTTTTTGTATGCGTGCGGCTATTTCCGTAGGCGTGCTAATACTTGCTTCTTCGTATATGTGCTGATATTTCTGATTTGTACATACGTTTACGTGCGGATTTAACCGTATTGTGCATACGTATGCGTGAGAATACTTACTTGTTTGTACATCTACATACGTATATGATCGTATATTTGCATATATGTACGTATGCGTACGTTTTTGTATGCGTGTGTTTATTTCCGTATGCGCGCAAATACTTGGTTCTTCGTTTATGTGCGGATATTTCGGTATTGCACATACGCATAAGTGCGGATTTAACCGCTTTGTACATACGTATACGTGCGTATATATCTTTATGCTCATGTATAGGTGCTTTTCGTACGTGTACGTGCCTATAATGACTTAAATGTGCGTATTATTGCATTTTGTAATCGTGCGTATGCGTGCGTTAATTTCCGTATGCTTGCAAATACTTACATCTTTGTGCGTATTTGTTCGTATTATTGCATATATGTACGTATGCGTCCGTTTTTGTATGCGTGCGGCTATTTCCGTATGCGTGCTAATACTTGCTTCTTCGTATATGTGCGGATATTTCTGATTTGTACATACGTTTACGTGCGGATTTAACCGTATTGTACATACATATACGTGCGTATATATCCGTATACTTACGTATAGGTGCCTTTTCGTTCGTGATCGTTCCTATACGGAATTAAATGTGCACATAAGTGCGTGTTCGTACTCGTGCGTATGCGTGCGTTAATTTCCGTATGCGTGAGAATACTTACTTGTTTGTGCATCTACATACGTATATGATCGTATATTTGCATATATGTGCGTATGCGTACGTTTTTGTATGCGTGCGTTTATTTCCGTATGCGCGCAAATACTTGGTTCTTCGTTTATGTGCGGATATTTCGGTATTGCACATACGCATAAGTGCGGATTTAACAGCTTTGTACATACGTATACGTGCGTATATGTATAGGTGCTTTTCGTACGTGTACGTGCCTATAATGACTTAAATGTGCGTATTATTGCATTTTGTAATCGTGCGTATGCGTGCGTTAATTTCCGTATGCGTGCGAATGCTAATATCTTTGTGCATCTACATGCGTATTTGTTCGTATATTAGCATTTATGTACGTATGCGTACGTTTTTGTATGCGTGCGTTTATTTCCGTATGCGCGCAAATACTTGGTTCTTCGTTTATGTGCGGATATTTCGGTATTGCACATACGCATAAGTGCGGATTTAACAGCTTTGTACATACGTATACGTGCGTATATATCTTTATGCTCATGTATAGGTGCTTTTCGTACGTGTACGTGCCTATAATGACTTAAATGTGCGTATTATTGCATTTTGTAATTGTGCGTATGCGTGCGTTAATTTCCGTATGCGTGCGAAATGCTAACATCTTTGTGCACCTACATGCGTATTTGTTCGTATATTTGCATTTATGTACGTATGCGTACGTTTTTGTATGCGTGCGTTTATTTCCGTATTCGTGCTAATACTTTCTTCTGCGTATATATGCGGATATTTCTGATTTGTACATACGTTTACTTGCGGATTTAACAGTATTGTGCATACGTATGCGTGCGTATATATCCTTATACTCACGTAAAGGTGCCTTTTCGTGTGTGTACGTGCCTATAAGGACTTAAATGTGCGTATAAGTGCGTGTTCGTACTCGTGCGTATGCGTGCGTTAATTTCCGTATGCGTGCGAATACTTACTTGTTTGTACATCTACAAACGTATATGATCGTATATTTGCATATATGTACGTATGCGTACGTTTTTGTATGCGTGCGGCTATTTCCGTATGCGTGCTAATACTTGCTTCTTCGTATATGTGCGGATATTTCTGATTTGTACATACGTTTACGTGCGGATTTAACCGTATTGTACATACATATACGTGCGTATATATCCGTATACTCACGTATAGGTGCTTTTCGTACGTGTACGTGCCTATAATGACTTAAATGTGCGTATTATTGCATTTTGTAATCGTGCGTATGCGTGCGTTAATTTCCGTATGCTTGCAAATACTTACATCTTTGTGCGTATTTGTTCGTATTATTGCATATATGTACGTATGCGTCCGTTTTTGTATGCGTGCGGCTATTTCCGTATGCGTGCTAATACTTGCTTCTTCGTATATGTGCGGATATTTCTGATTTGTACATACGTTTACGTGCGGATTTAACCGTATTGTACATACATATACGTGCGTATATATCCGTATACTCACGTATAGGTGCCTTTTCGTGTGTGTACGTGCCTATAAGGACTTAAATGTGCGTATAAGTGCGTGTTCGTACTCGTGCGTATGCGTGCGTTAATTTCCTTATGCGTGCGAATACTTACTTGTTTGTGCAACTACATGCGTATTTGTTCGTACATTTGCATATATGTACGTATGCGTACGTTTTTGTATGCGTGCGTTTATTTCCGTATGCTTGCAAATACTTATATCTTAGTGCGTATTTATTCTTATATTTGCATATATGTACGTATGCGTACGTTTTTGTATGCTTGCGTTTATTTCCGTATGCGTGCTAATAATTATATGTTTGTGCATTTACATGCGTATTTGTTCGTATTATTGCATATATGTACCTATGCGTCCGTTTTTGTATGCGTGCGGCTATTTCCGTATGCGTGCTAATACTTGCTTTTTTCGTATATGTGCGGATATTTCTGATTTGTACATACGTTTACGTGCGGATTTAACCGTATTGTGCATACGTATGCGTGCATATATATCCTTACTCACGTAAAGGTGCCTTTTTCGTGCGTGTACGTGCCTATAAGGACTTAAATGTGCGTATAAGTGCGTGTTCGTACTCGTGCGTATGCGTGCGTTAATTTCCGTATGCGTGCGAATACTTACTTGTTTGTACATCTACAAACGTATATGATCGTATATTTGCATATATGTACGTATGCGTACGTTTTTGTATGCGTGCGTTTATTTCCGTATGCGTGCTAATACTTTCTTTTTCGTATATGTGCGGATATTTCTGATTTGTACATACGTTTACGTGCGGATTTAAACCGTATTGTGCATACGTATGCGTGCATATATATCCTTATACTCACGTAAAGGTGCCTTTTCGTGCGTGTACGTGCCTATAAGGACTTAAATGTGCGTATAAGTGCGTGTTCGTACTCGTGCGTATGTGTGCGTTAATTTCCGTATGCGTGCGAATACTTACTTGTTTGTGCATCTACATGCGTATTTGTTCGTATATTTGCATATATGTACGTATGCGTACGTTTTTGTATGCGTGCGTTTATTTCCGTATGCGCAAATACTTGGTTTTTCGTATATGTGCGGATATTTCTGTATTTGTACATACGTAAGTGCGGATTTTAACAGCTTTGTACATACGTATGCGTGCATATATATCCTTATGCTCACGTAAAGGTGCTTTTCGTGCGTGTACGTGCCTATAATGACTTAAATGTGCGTATAAGTGCATTTTCGTACTCGTGCGTATGTGTGCGTTAATTTCCGTATGCTTGCGAATAAATACATGTTTGTGCATCTTTGTGCGTATTTGTTCGTATATTTGCATATATGTACGTATGCGTACGTTTTTGTATGCGTGCGTTTATTTCCGTATGCGCGCAAATACTTTGTTCTTCGTTTATGTGCGGATATTTCGGTATTGCACATACGTTTACTTGCGGATTTAACACGTATTGTACATACGTATGCGTGCGTATATATATCCTTATACTCACGTAAAGGTGCCTTTTCGTGTGTGTACGTGCCTATAAGGACTTAAATGTGCGTATAAGTGCATGTTCGTACTCGTGCGTATGCGTGCGTTAATTTCCGTATGCGTGCGAATACTTACTTGTTTGTACATCTACATGCGTATATGTTCGTATATTTGCATATATGTACGTATGCGTACGTTTTTTGTATGCGTGCGTTTATTTCCGTATGCGTGCTGATACTTTCTTTTCGTATATGTGCGGATATTTCTGATTTGTACATACGTTTACGTGCGGATTTAACCGTATTGTGCATACGTAAGCGTGCGTATATATCCTTATACTCACGTAAAGGTGCCTTTTCGTGTGTGTACGTGCCTATAAGGACTTAAATGTGCGTATAAGTGCGTGTTCGTACTCGTGCGTATGCGTGCGTTAATTTCCGTATGCGTGCGAATACTTACATGTTTGTGCATCTACATGCGTATATGATCGTATATTTGCATATATGTACGTATGCGCGTACGTTTTTTGTATGCGTGCGTTTATTTCCGTATGCGTGCAAATACTTACATTTTTACGTGCATACGTTTTACATGCGTATTTTTTTCGTATATTTGCATATATCTTACGTATGCGTACGTATTGTTGTATGCGTGCGTTTATATTCCGTATGCTTGCAAATACTTACATGTTTGTGCGTGCATGCGTATTTGTTCGTATATTTGCATATATGTACGTATGCGTCCGTTTTTTGTATGCGTGCGTTTATTTCCGTATGCGTGCAAATACTTACATGTTTGTGCATCTACATGCGTATTTTTTCGTATATTTGCATATATATACGTATGCGTACGTTTTTGTATGCGTGCGTTTATTTCCGTATGCGTGCAAATACTTACATGTTTGTGCATCTACATGCGTATTTGTTCGTATATTGCATATATGTACGTATGCGTCCGTTTTTGTATGCGTGCGTTTATTTCCGTATGCGTGCAAAACTTACATCTTTGTGCGTACATTTATTCGTTATTATTTGCATATATGTACGTATGCGTACGTTTTTGTATGCGTGCGTTTATTTATATGCGTGTGCGTATGCGTGTGCAATACTTGCGTTTTTTCGTGTGCGTTTATTTCGTGCGTTTTTGTATGCATGCGTTTACGTGCGGATTTAATACGTACTTACATACGTATGCGTGCTCTATATATATCTTATACTCACGTATTTTCGTCGTATACGTGCATATATGTACGTATGCGTCCGTTTTTGCGTATCGTGCGTGCGTGCGTTAATTTCCGTATGCTTGCGAATACTTACATGTTTGTGCATCTACATGCGTATTTGTTCGTATATTTGCATATATGTACGTATGCGTACGTTTTTGTATGCGTGCGTTTATTTCCGTATGCGTTGCAAATACTTGGTTCTTCGTTTATGTGCGGATATTTCGGTATTGCACATACGCATAAGTGCGGATTTAACAGCTTTGTACATACGTATACGTGCGTATATATCTTTATGCTCATGTATAGGTGCTTTTCGTACGTGTACGTGCCTATAATGACTTAAATGTGCGTATTATTGCATTTTGTAATCGTGCGTGCGTATGCGTGCGTTATTTCCGTATGCTTGCAAATACTTACATCTTTGTGCGTATTTGTTTCGTATTATTTGCATATATGTACGTATGCGTCCGTTTTTGTATGCGTGCGTTTATTTCCGTATTCGTACTTAATACGTTATATGTGCGGATTTATTTGTATTGTGCATACGTATGCATATGCGTGCATATATATCCTTATACTCACGTAAAGGTGCCTTTTCGTGCGTGTACGTGCCTATAAGGACTTAAATGTGCGTATAAGTGCGTGTTCGTACTCGTGCGTATGCGTGCGTTAATTTCCGTATGCTTGCGAATACTTACTTGTTTGTACATCTACATGCGTATATGTTCGTATATTTGCATATATGTACGTATGCGTACGTTTTTTTTGTATGCGTGCGTTTATTTCCGTATGCGTGCAAATACTTTCTTTTTCGTATATGTGCGGATATTTCTGATTTTGCACATACGTTTACGTGCGGATTTAACCGTATTGTGCATACGTATGCGTGCATATATATCCTTATACTCACGTAAAGGTGCCTTTTCGTGCGTGTACGTGCCTATAAGGACTTAAATGTGCGTATTACGTGCGTGTTCGTACTCGTGCGTATGCGTGCGTTAATTTCCGTATGCGTTGCAAATACTTACATGTTTGTGCATCTACATGCGTATTTGTTCGTATATTTGCATATATGTACGTATGCGTACGTTTTTGTATGCGTGCGTTTATTTCCGTATGCGTGCAAATACTGGTTCTTCTGTTTGTGCATCTACAGTATTGTTTTACGTATGCGTGCATATATGTACGTATGCGTACGTTTACGTATGCGTGCGTTTATTTCCGTATGCTTGCAAATACTTTGCTTACGTGCGTATTTATTCTTAAATGTGCGTATATGTACGTATGCGTACTCGTGCGTGCGTATGCGTGTGCGTTTATTTCCGTATGCGTGCAAATACTTACTTGTTTGTATCATTGTGCGTATATTGATCGTATATTTGCATATATGTACGTATGCGTACGTTTTTGTATGCGTGCGTGCGTTTATTCCGTATGCGTGCTAATACTACATGTTTCGTTCGTATATGTGCTTATATTTTTGGTATTTTGCATACGTTTACGTGCGATTTAACCGTATTTGTGCATACGTGTGCGTGCATATATATCCGTATACTCACGTAAAGGTGCCTTTTCGTGCGTGTACGTGCTATATAGGACTTAAATGTGCGTATACGTGCGTGCGTACTCTTTCGTATGCGTGCGTTTATTTTCCGTATTGCGTATGCGTGCGAATACTTACATGTTTGTGCATCTACATGCGTATTTGTTCGTATATTTGCATATATATACGTATGCGTACGTTTTTTTATGCGTGCGTTTATTTCCGTATGCGTGCAAATACTTTACATCTTGTTGTATATCTACATGCGTATATTTTTTGTATATGTTGCATATGCGTGTTTAACGTATGCGTACGTTTTTTCCGTATGCGTGCGTTATTTCCGTATGCTTGCAAATATGCGTACTTACATGCTTAGTGCGTATAATACTTACATCTTTACGTATTTGCATATATGTACCTATGCGTCCGTTTTGTATGTGTGCGTTTATTTCCTTATGCGTGCAAATACTTACATGTTTGTGCATCTACATGCGTATTTGTTCGTATATTTGCATATATATACGTATGCGTACGTTTTTGTATGCGTGCGTTTATTTCCGTATGCGTGCAAATACTTACATGTTTGTGCATCTACATGCGTATTTTTTGGTATATTTGCATATATGTACGTATGCGTACGTTTTTGTATGCGTGCGTTTATTTCCGTATGCTTGCAAATACTTACATCTTAGTGCGTATTTATTCTTATATTTGCATATATGTACGTATGCGTACGTTTTTGTATGCGTGCGTTTATTTCCGTATGCGTGCAAATACTTACATGTTTGTGCATCTACATGCGTATTTGTTCGTATATTTGCATATATGTACGTATGCGTACGTTTTTGTATGCGTGCGTTTATTTCCGTATGCGTGCTAATACTTACTTCTTCGTATATGTGCGTATTTTTTGGTATATTGCATATATGTGCGGATTTAATCGTATTGTTTTTGTATGCGTGCGTATATTTCCGTATGCTTGTAAAGGTACTTTTCGTGCGTGTACGTGCCTATAAGGATTCTTAAGTGTGCGTATAAGTGCGTGTTCGTACTCGTGCGTATGCGTGCGTTAATTTCCGTATGCGTGCGAATAATTACTTGTTTGTACATCTACAAACGTATTGATCGTATATTTGCATATATGTACGTATGCGTACGTTTTTGTATGCGTGCGTTTATTTCCGTATGCGTGCTAATATTTCTTCTTCGTATATGTGCGGATATTTCTGATTTGTACATACGTTTACGTGCGGATTTAATCGTATTGTGCATACGTATGCGTGCATATATATCCTTATACTCACGTAAAGGTGCCTTTTCGTGCGTGTACGTGCCTATAAGGACTTAAATGTGCGTATAAGTGCGTGTTCGTACTCGTGCGTATGCGTGCGTTAATTTCCGTATGCGTGCGAATACTTACATGTTTGTGCATCTACATGCGTATTTGTTCGTATATTTGCATATATGTACGTATGCGTACGTTTTTGTATGCGTGCGTTTATTTCCGTATGCGTGCTAATACTTTCTTTTTCGTATATGTGCGGATATTTCTGATTTGTACATACGTTTACGTGCGGATTTTAACCGTATTGTGCATACGTATGCGTGCATATATATCCTTATACTCACGTAAAGGTGCCTTTTCGTGCGTGTACGTGCCTATAAGGACTTAAATGTGCGTATACGTGCGTGTTCGTACTCGTGCGTATGTGTGTGTTAATTTCCGTATGCGAGCGAATACTTACATGTTTTTGTGCATCTACATGCGTATTTGTTCGTATATTTGCATATATATACGTATGCGTACTTTTTTTTATGCGTGCGTTTATTTCCGTATGCGTGCAAATACTTACATGTTTTGTGCATCTACATGCGTATTTTTTGGTATATTTGCATATATGTACGTATGCGTACGTTTTTGTATGCGTGCGTTTATTTCCGTATGCTTGCAAATACTTACACCTTAGTGCGTATTTATTCTTACATTTGCATATATGTACCTATGCGTCCGTTTTTGTATGTGTGCGTTTATTTCCTTATGCGTGCAAATACATACATGTTTGTGCATCTACATGCGTATTTGTTCGTATATTTGCATCTATATACGTATGCGTACGTTTTTGTATGCGTGCGTTTATTTCCGTATGCGTGCAAAAACTTACATGTTTGTGCATCTACATGCGTATTTGCTCGTATATTTGCATATATATATGTACGTATGCGTCCGTTTTTGTATGCGTGCGTTTATTTCCGTATGCTTGCAAAAACTTACATCTTTGTGCGTATTTGTTCGTATTATTGCATATATGTACGTATGCGTACGTTTTTGTATGCGTGCGTTTATTTCCGTATGCGTGCAAATACTTACATGTTTGTGCATCTACATGCGTATTTGCTCGTATATTTGCATATATGTACGTATGCGTACGTTTTTTGTATGCGTGCGTTTATTTCCGTATGCTTGCAAAAACTTACATCTTTGTGCGTATTTGTTCGTATTATTGCATATATGTACCTATGCGTACGTTTTTGTATGCGTGCGTTTATTTCCGTATGCGTGCTAATACTTGGTTCTTCGTATATGTGCGGATATTTCTGATTTGTACATACGTTTACGTGCGGATTTAATCGTATTGTGCATACGTATGCGTGCATATATATCCTTATACTCACGTAAAGGTGCCTTTCGTGCGTGTACGTGCCTATAAGGACTTAAATGTGCGTATAAGTGCGTGTTCGTACTCGTGCGTATGTGTGCGTTAATTTCCGTATGCTTGCGAATACTTACATGTTTGTGCATCTAAATGCGTATTTGTTCGTTTATTTGCATATATGTACGTATGCGTACGTTTTTGTATGCGTGCGTTTATTTCCGTATGCGCGCAAATACTTGGTTCTTCGTTTATGTGCGGATATTTCGGTATTGCACATACGCATAAGTGCGGATTTAACAGCTTTGTACATACGTATACGTGCGTATATATCTTTATGCTCATGTATAGGTGCTTTTCGTACGTGTACGTGCCTATAATGACTTAAATGTGCGTATTATTGCATTTTGTAATCGTGCGTATGCGTGCGTTAATTTCCGTATGCTTGCAAATACTTACATCTTTGTGCGTATTTGTTCGTATTATTGCATTTATATATGTACGTATGCGTGCGTTTATTTCCGTATGCGTGCTAAATACGTTTTTGTATGCGTGCGTTTATTTCCGTATTCGTGCTAATACGTTTACTTGCGGATTTAACAGTATTGTGCATACGTATGCGTGCGTATATATCCTTATACTCACGTAAAGGTGCCTTTTCGTGTGTGTACGTGCCTATAAGGACTTAAATGTGCGTATAAGTGCGTGTTCGTACTCGTGCGTATGCGTGCGTTAATTTCCGTATGCGTGCGAATACTTACTTGTTTGTACATCTACAAACGTATATGATCGTATATTTGCATATATGTACGTATGCGTACGTTTTTGTATGCGTGCGTTTATTTCCGTATGCGTGCTAATACTTTACATTTTCGTATATACATGCGTATATTTCTGTATATTTTGTACATACGTTTACGTGCGGATTTAATCGTATTTTGTATACGTATGCGTGCATATATATCTTTATACTCACGTAAAGGTGCTTTTCGTGCGTGTACGTGCCTTAAGGACTTAAATGTGCGTATACGTGCGTGTTCGTACTCGTGCGTATGTGTGTGTTATTTCCGTATGCGAGCGAATACTTACATGTTTGTGCATCTACATGCGTATTTGTTCGTATATTTGCATATATATACGTATGCGTACTTTTTTTTTATGCGTGCGTTTATTTCCGTATGCGTGCAAATACTTACATGTTTGTAAAGGTGCGTATTTTTATGTACGTGTACGTACGTTTTTGTATGCGTGCGTTTATATGTGCTTGCATGCGTACATTTTAGTGCGTATGTATTGCATATTTGCGTGCGTTAATTTCGCGTCCGTATTTGTATGCGAATGCGTTATTTCCGTATGCGTGCGAATCTTATGTTTGTCTACATGCGTATGATTCGTATATTTGCATATATGTACGTATGCGTACGTTTTTGTATGCGTGCGTTTATTTCCGTATGCGTGCTAATACTTTCTTTTTCGTATATACATGCGGATATTTCTGATATTTGTACATACGTTTTGTATGCGGATTTAACCGTATTGTGCATACGTATGCGTGCATATATATCCTTATACTCACGTAAAGGTGCCTTTTCGTGCGTGTACGTGCCTATAAGGACTTAAATGTGTGCGTATAAGTGCGTGTTCGTACTCGTGCGTATGCGTGCGTTAATTTCCGTATGCGTGCGAATACTTACATGTTTGTGCATCTACATGCGTATTTGTTCGTATATTTGCATATATGTACGTATGCGTACGTTTTTGTATGCGTGCGTTTATTTCCGTATGCGTGCTAATACATGCTTCTTCGTATATGTGCCGTTATTTCTGATTTGTACATACGTTTACGTGCGGATTTAATCGTATTGTGCATACGTATTTGCATATATATCCTTATACTCACGTAAAGGTGCCTTTTCGTGCGTTTTGTATAAGGACGTGCGTATTATGTTCCGTACTGCTTGCGAATGCGTGCGTTAAATTCGTTTTGTGCGAATACTTACTTGTTTGTACATTCGTATTATATGATCATTGCATATATGTACGTATGCGTACGTTTTTGTATGCGTGCGTTTATTTCCGTATGCGTGCAAATACTTTCTTTTTCGTTAGTGCGTATTTTTTCGTATTTTTGCATATATGTACCTATGCGTCCGTATTGTGCATACGTATGCGTGCGTTTATTTCCTTATGCGTGCAAATACTTACATGTTTGTGCGTGTACGTGCGTATTTGTTCGTATTATGTGCATATATATACGTGCGTGCGTACTCGTGCGTATGCGTGCGTTTATTTCCGTATGCGTGCGAATACTTACATGTTTGTGCATCTAAATGCGTATTTGTTCGTATATTTGCATATATATACGTATGCGTACGTTTTTGTATGCGTGCGTTTATTTCCGTATGCTTGCAAATACTTACATCTTAGTGCGTATTTATTTCGGTATTTTGCATACGCATATGTGCGTATGCGTACGTTTTTGTATGCATGCGTTTATTTCCGTATGCGTGCTAATAATTACATGTTTGTGCTTTTTACATGCGTAATGATTAAATGTTCGTATTATTGCATATATGTACGTGCGTATGCGTGCGTTTTTTGTATGCGTGCAAATACTTTCCGTATGCGTGCTAATATTGCTTCTTCGTATATGTGCCGTTTTTGTATTTGCTGATTTGTACATACGTTTACGTGCGGATTTAATCGTATTGTGCATACGTATGCGTGCATATATATCCTTATACTCACGTAAAGGTGCCTTTTCGTGCGTGTACGTGCCTATAAGGACTTAAATGTGCGTATAAGTGCGTGTTCGTACTCGTGCGTATGCGTGCGTTAATTTCCGTATGCGTGCGAATACTTACTTGTTTGTACATCTACATACGTATATGATCGTATATTTGCATATATGTACGTATGCGTACGTTTTTGTATGCGTGCGCGTTTATTTCCGTATGCTGCGTACTTGATCTTACGTATTTTTCTTACATTTTTCGTATATGTGCGTTATGGTATCTGATTTTTATTTACGTTTACGTGCAAATACATACATGTTTGTGCATACATGCGTATTTGTTCGTATATATATCATCTATATACTCACGTAAAGGTGCCTTTTCGTGCGTGCGTTTATATCCGTACTTGCGTGCAAATAACTTGCGTGTTGTGTACTACGTGCGTATGCGTATATTTAATTTGTACGTATGCGTCCGCGAATGCTTGCGTTTATTTCCGTATGCATGCAAAAACTTACATATTTGTGCGATCGTATATATTGCATATATGTACGTATGCGTACGTTTTTGTATGCGTGCGTTTATTTCCGTATGCGTGCTAATACTTTCTTTTTCGTATATGTGCGGATATTTCTGATTTGTACATACGTTTACGTGCGGATTTAACCGTATTGTGCATACGTAAGCGTGCATATATATCCTTATACTCACGTAAAGGTGCCTTTTCGTGCGTGTACGTGCCTATAAGGACTTAAATGTGCGTATAAGTGCGTGTTCGTACTCGTGCGTATGTGTGCGTTAATTTCCGTATGCGTGCGAATACTTACATGTTTGTGCATCTAAATGCGTATTTGTTCGTATATTTGCATATATATACGTATGCGTACGTTTTTGTATGCGTGCGTTTATTTCCGTATGCGTGCAAATACTTACATGTTTGTGCATCTACATGCGTATTTGCGGATTTCGTATATACGTGCGTGCATATGTACGTATGCGTACGTTTTTGTATGCGTGCGTTAAGTGCTTAAATTCCGTATTGTGCGTGTTCGTATTAAATATTACGTATGTGTGCGTTAATTTCGTATCGTGCGAATATATGTTTGTGCATCTAAATGCGTATTTGTTCGTATATTTGCATATATATACGTATGCGTACGTTTTTGTATGCGTGCGGCTATTTCCGTATGCGTGTGCAAATACTTACATGTTTTGCTTCTTCGTATATGTGCGGATATTTCTGATTTGTACATACGTTTACGTGCGGATTTAACCGTATTGTACATACATATACGTGCGTATATATCCGTATTACTTATACGTGTATTGGTGCCTTTTCGTTCGTGATCGTTCCTATACGGAATTAAATGTGCACATAAGTGCGTGTTCGTACTCGTGCGTATGCGTGCGTTAATTTCCGTATGCGTGAGAATACTTACTTGTTTGTGCATCTACATACGTATATGATCGTATATTTGCATATATGTGCGTATGCGTACGTTTTTGTATGCGTGCGTTTATTTCCGTATGCGCGCAAATACTTGGTTCTTCGTTTATGTGCGGATATTTCGGTATTGCACATACGCATAAGTGCGGATTTAACAGCTTTGTACATACGTATACGTGCGTATATGTATAGGTGCTTTTCGTACGTGTACGTGCCTATAATGACTTAAATGTGCGTATTATTGCATTTTGTAATCGTGCGTATGCGTGCGTTAATTTCCGTATGCGTGCGAATGCTAATATCTTTGTGCATCTACATGCGTATTTGTTCGTATATTAGCATTTATGTACGTATGCGTACGTTTTTGTATGCGTGCGTTTATTTCCGTATGCGCGCAAATACTTGGTTCTTCGTTTATGTGCGGATATTTCGGTATTGCACATACGCATAAGTGCGGATTTAACAGCTTTGTACATACGTATATGTGCGTATATATCTTTATGCTCATGTATAGGTGCTTTTCGTACGTGTACGTGCCTATAATGACTTAAATGTGCGTATTATTGCATTTTGTAATTGTGCGTATGCGTGCGTTAATTTCCGTATGCGTGCGAATGCTAACATCTTTGTGCACCTACATGCGTATTTGTTCGTATATTTGCATTTATGTACGTATGCTTACGTTTTTGTATGCGTGCGTTTATTTCCGTATTCGTGCTAATACTTTCTTCTGCGTATATATGCGGATATTTCTGATTTGTACATACGTTTACTTGCGGATTTAACAGTATTGTGCATACGTATGCGTGCGTATATATCCTTATACTCACGTAAAGGTGCCTTTTCGTGTGTGTACGTGCCTATAAGGACTTAAATGTGCGTATAAGTGCGTGTTCGTACTCGTGCGTATGCGTGCGTTAATTTCCGTATGCGTGAGAATACTTACTTGTTTGTACATCTACATACGTATATGATCGTATATTTGCATATATGTACGTATGCGTACGTTTTTGTATGCGTGCGTTTATTTCCGTATGCGCGCAAATACTTGGTTCTTCGTTTATGTGCGGATATTTCGGTATTGCACATACGCATAAGTGCGGATTTAACAGCTTTGTACATACGTATACGTGCGTATATGTATAGGTGCTTTTCGTACGTGTACGTGCCTATAATGACTTAAATGTGCGTATTATTGCATTTTGTAATCGTGCGTATGCGTGCGTTAATTTCCGTATGCTTGCAAATACTTACATCTTTGTGATTTTTGTTCGTATTATTGCATATATGTACGTATGCGTCCGTTTTTGTATGCGTGCGTTTATTTCCGTATTCGTGCTAATACGTTTACTTGCGGATTTAACAGTATTGTGCATACGTATGCGTGCGTATATATCCTTATACTCACGTAAAGGTGCCTTTTCGTGCGTGTACGTGCCTATAAGGACTTAAATGTGCGTATAAGTGCGTGTTCGTACTCGTGCGTATGTGTGCGTTAATTTCCGTATGCGTGCGAATACTTACTTGTTTGTACATCTACAAACGTATATGATCGTATATTTGCATATATGTACGTATGCGTACGTTTTTGTATGCGTGCGTTTATTTCCGTATGCTTGCAAATACTTACATCTTAGTGCGTATTTATTCTTACATTTGCATATATGTACCTATGCGTCCGTTTTTGTATGTGTGCGTTTATTTCCTTATGCGTGCAAATACATACATGTTTGTGCATCTACATGCGTATTTGTTCGTATATTTGCATCTATATACGTATGCGTACGTTTTTGTATACGTGCGTTTATTTCCGTATGCGTGCAAATACTTACATGTTTGTGCATCTACATGCGTATTTGCTCGTATATTTGCATATATGTACGTATGCGTCCGTTTTTGTATGCGTGCGTTTATTTCCGTATGCTTGCAAAAACTTACATCTTTGTGCGTATTTGTTCGTATTATTGCATATATGTACGTATGCGTACGTTTTTGTATGCGTGCGTTTATTTCCGTATGCGTGCTAATACTTTCTTTTTCGTATATGTGCGGATATTTCTGATTTGTACATACGTTTACGTGCGGATTTAACCGTATTGTACATACATATACGTGCGTATATATCCGTATACTTACGTATAGGTGCCTTTTCGTTCGTGATCGTTCCTATACGGAATTAAATGTGCACATAAGTGCGTGTTCGTACTCGTGCGTATGCGTGCGTTAATTTCCGTATGCGTGAGAATACTTACTTGTTTGTGCATCTACATACGTATATGATCGTATATTTGCATATATGTGCGTATGCGTACGTTTTTGTATGCGTGCGTTTATTTCCGTATGCGCGCAAATACTTGGTTCTTCGTTTATGTGCGGATATTTCGGTATTGCACATACGCATAAGTGCGGATTTAACAGCTTTGTACATACGTATATGTGCGTATATATCTTTATGCTCATGTATAGGTGCTTTTCGTACGTGTACGTGCCTATAATGACTTAAATGTGCGTATTATTGCATTTTGTAATTGTGCGTATGCGTGCGTTAATTTCCGTATGCGTGCGAATGCTAACATCTTTGTGCACCTACATGCGTATTTGTTCGTATATTTGCATTTATGTACGTATGCTTACGTTTTTGTATGCGTGCGTTTATTTCCGTATTCGTGCTAATACTTTCTTCTGCGTATATATGCGGATATTTCTGATTTGTACATACGTTTACTTGCGGATTTAACAGTATTGTGCATACGTATGCGTGCGTATATATCCTTATACTCACGTAAAGGTGCCTTTTCGTGTGTGTACGTGCCTATAAGGACTTAAATGTGCGTATAAGTGCGTGTTCGTACTCGTGCGTATGCGTGCGTTAATTTCCGTATGCGTGAGAATACTTACTTGTTTGTACATCTACATACGTATATGATCGTATATTTGCATATATGTACGTATGCGTACGTTTTTGTATGCGTGCGTTTATTTCCGTATGCGCGCAAATACTTGGTTCTTCGTTTATGTGCGGATATTTCGGTATTGCACATACGCATAAGTGCGGATTTAACAGCTTTGTACATACGTATACGTGCGTATATATATATGTATAGGTGCTTTTCGTACGTGTACGTGCCTATAATGACTTAAATGTGCGTATTATTGCATTTTGTAATCGTGCGTATGCGTGCGTTAATTTCCGTATGCTTGCAAATACTTACATCTTTGTGCGTATTTGTTCGTATTATTGCATATATGTACGTATGCGTCCGTTTTTGTATGCGTGCGTTTATTTCCGTATTCGTGCTAATACGTTTACTTGCGGATTTAACAGTATTGTGCATACGTATGCGTGCGTATATATCCTTATACTCACGTAAAGGTGCCTTTTCGTGCGTGTACGTGCCTATTAGGACTTAAATGTGCGTATAAGTGCGTGTTCGTACTCGTGCGTATGTGTGCGTTAATTTCCGTATGCGTGCGAATACTTACTTGTTTGTACATCTACAAACGTATATGATCGTATATTTGCATATATGTACGTATGCGTACGTTTTTGTATGCGTGCGTTTATTTCCGTATGCTTGCAAATACTTACATCTTAGTGCGTATTTATTCTTACATTTGCATATATGTACCTATGCGTCCGTTTTTGTATGTGTGCGTTTATTTCCTTATGCGTGCAAATACATACATGTTTGTGCATCTACATGCGTATTTGTTCGTATATTTGCATCTATATACGTATGCGTACGTTTTTGTATACGTGCGTTTATTTCCGTATGCGTGCAAATACTTACATGTTTGTGCATCTACATGCGTATTTGCTCGTATATTTGCATATATGTACGTATGCGTCCGTTTTTGTATGCGTGCGTTTATTTCCGTATGCTTGCAAAAACTTACATCTTTGTGCGTATTTGTTCGTATTATTGCATATATGTACGTATGCGTATGCGTACGTTTTTGTATGCGTGCGTTTATTTCCGTATGCGTGCTAATACTTTCTTTTTCGTATATGTGCGGATATTTCTGATTTGTACATACGTTTACGTGCGGATTTAACCGTATTGTACATACATATACGTGCGTATATATCCGTATACTTACGTATAGGTGCCTTTTCGTTCGTGATCGTTCCTATACGGAATTAAATGTGCACATAAGTGCGTGTTCGTACTCGTGCGTATGCGTGCGTTAATTTCCGTATGCGTGAGAATACTTACTTGTTTGTGCATCTACATACGTATATGATCGTATATTTGCATATATGTGCGTATGCGTACGTTTTTGTATGCGTGCGTTTATTTCCGTATGCGCGCAAATACTTGGTTCTTCTTTTATGTGCGGATATTTCGGTATTGCACATACGCATAAGTGCGGATTTAACAGCTTTGTACATACGTATACGTGCGTATATGTATAGGTGCTTTTCGTACGTGTACGTGCCTATAATGACTTAAATGTGCGTATTATTGCATTTTGTAATCGTGCGTATGCGTGCGTTAATTTCCGTATGCGTGCGAATGCTAATATCTTTGTGCATCTACATGCGTATTTGTTCGTATATTAGCATTTATGTACGTATGCGTACGTTTTTGTATGCGTGCGTTTATTTCCGTATGCGCGCAAATACTTGGTTCTTCGTTTATGTGCGGATATTTCGGTATTGCACATACGCATAAGTGCGGATTTAACAGCTTTGTACATACGTATACGTGCGTATATATCTTTATGCTCATGTATAGGTGCTTTTCGTACGTGTACGTGCCTATAATGACTTAAAATGTGCGTATTATTGCATTTTGTAATTGTGCGTATGCGTGCGTTAATTTCCGTATGCGTGCGAATGCTAACATCTTTGTGCACCTACATGCGTATTTGTTCGTATATTTGCATTTATGTACGTATGCTTACGTTTTTGTATGCGTGCGTTTATTTCCGTATTCGTGCTAATACTTTCTTCTGCGTATATATGCGGATATTTCTGATTTGTACATACGTTTACTTGCGGATTTAACAGTATTGTGCATACGTATGCGTGCGTATATATCCTTATACTCACGTAAAGGTGCCTTTTCGTGTGTGTACGTGCCTATAAGGACTTAAATGTGCGTATAAGTGCGTGTTCGTACTCGTGCGTATGCGTGCGTTAATTTCCTTATGCGTGCGAATACTTACTTGTTTGTGCAACTACATGCGTATTTGTTCGTATATTTGCATATATGTACGTATGCGTACGTTTTTGTATGCGTGCGTTTATTTCCGTATGCGTGCTGATACTTTCTTTTTCGTATATGTGCGGATATTTCTGATTTGTACATACGTTTACGTGCGGATTTAACCGTATTATACATACATATACGTGCGTATATATCCGTATACTCACGTATAGGTGCCTTTTCGTTCGTGATCGTTCCTATACGGAATTAAATGTGCACATAAGTGCGTGTTCGTACTCGTGCGTATGCGTGCGTTAATTTCCGTATGCGTGAGAATACTTACTTGTTTGTACATCTACATACGTATATGATCGTATATTTGCATATATGTACGTATGCGTACGTTTTTGTATGCGTGCGTTTATTTCCGTATGCGCGCAAATACTTGGTTCTTCGTTTATGTGCGGATATTTCGGTATTGCACATACGCATAAGTGCGGATTTAACAGCTTTGTACATACGTATACGTGCGTATATATCTTTATGCTCATGTATAGGTGCTTTTCGTACGTGTACGTGCCTATAATGACTTAAATGTGCGTATTATTGCATTTTGTAATCGTGCGTATGCGTGCGTTAATTTCCGTATGCTTGCAAAAATACTTACATCTTTGTGCGTATTTGTTCGTATTATTGCATATATGTACGTATGCGTCCGTTTTTGTATGCGTGCGTTTATTTCCGTATTCGTGCTAATACGTTTACTTGCGGATTTAACAGTATTGTGCATACGTATGCGTGCGTATATATCCTTATACTCACGTAAAGGTGCCTTTTCGTGCGTGTACGTGCCTATAAGGACTTAAATGTGCGTATAAGTGCGTGTTCGTACTCGTGCGTATGTGCGTGCGTTAATTTCCGTATGCGTGCGAATACTTACTTGTTTGTACATCTACAAACGTATATGATCGTATATTTGCATATATGTACGTATGCGTACGTTTTTGTATGCGTGCGTTTATTTCCGTATGCTTGCAAATACTTACATCTTAGTGCGTATTTATTCTTACATTTGCATATTTGTACCTATGCGTCCGTTTTTGTATGTGTGCGTTTATTTCCTTATGCGTGCAAATACATACATGTTTTGTGCATCTACATGCGTATTTGTTCGTATATTGCATCATATATACGTATGCGTACGTTTTTTGTATACGTGCGTTTATTTCCGTATGCGTGCAAATACTTACATGTTTGTGCATCTACATGCGTATTTGCTCGTATATTTGCATATATGTACGTATGCGTCCGTTTTTGTATGCGTGCGTTTATTTCCGTATGCTTGCTTGCAAAACTTACTTACATCTTTGTGCGTATTTGTTCGTATTATTGCATATATGTACGTATGCGTACGTTTTTTGTATGCGTGCGTTTATTTCCGTATGCGTGCTAATACTTTCTTTTTCGTATATGTGCGGATATTTCTGATTTGTACATACGTTTACGTGCGGATTTAACCGTATTGTGCATACGTAAGCGTGCATATATATCCTTATACTCACGTAAAGGTGCCTTTTCGTGCGTGTACGTGCCTATAAGGACTTAAATGTGCGTATAAGTGCGTGTTCGTACTCGTGCGTATGTGTGCGTTAATTTCCGTATGCGTGCGAATACGTACATGTTTGTGCATCTAAATGCGTATTTGTTCGTATATTTGCATATATATACGTATGCGTACGTTTTTGTATGCGTGCGTTTATTTCCGTATGCGTGCAAATACTTACATGTTTGTGCATCTACATGCGTATTTGCTCGTATATTTGCATATATGTACGTATGCGTACGTTTTTGTATGCGTGCGTTTATTTCCGTATGCTTGCAAAAACTTACATCTTTGTGCGTATTTGTTCGTATTATTGCATATATGTACCTAAGCGTCCGTTTTTGTATGCGTGCGGCTATTTCCGTATGCGTGCTAATACTTGCTTCTTCGTATATGTGCGGATATTTCTGATTTGTACATACGTTTACGTGCGGATTTAACCGTATTGTACATACATATACGTGCGTATATATCCGTATACTTACGTATAGGTGCCTTTTCGTTCGTGATCGTTCCTATACGGAATTAAATGTGCACATAAGTGCGTGTTCGTACTCGTGCGTATGCGTGCGTTAATTTCCGTATGCGTGAGAATACTTACTTGTTTGTGCATCTACATACGTATATGATCGTATATTTGCATATATGTGCGTATGCGTACGTTTTTGTATGCGTGCGTTTATTTCCGTATGCGCGCAAATACTTGGTTCTTCGTTTATGTGCGGATATTTCGGTATTGCACATACGCATAAGTGCGGATTTAACAGCTTTGTACATACGTATACGTGCGTATATGTATAGGTGCTTTTCGTACGTGTACGTGCCTATAATGACTTAAATGTGCGTATTATTGCATTTTGTAATCGTGCGTATGCGTGCGTTAATTTCCGTATGCGTGCGAATGCTAATATCTTTGTGCATCTACATGCGTATTTGTTCGTATATTAGCATTTATGTACGTATGCGTACGTTTTTGTATGCGTGCGTTTATTTCCGTATGCGCGCAAATACTTGGTTCTTCGTTTATGTGCGGATATTTCGGTATTGCACATACGCATAAGTGCGGATTTAACAGCTTTGTACATACGTATATGTGCGTATATATCTTTATGCTCATGTATAGGTGCTTTTTTTCGTACGTGTACGTGCCTATAATGACTTAAATGTGCGTATTATTGCATTTTGTAATTGTGCGTATGCGTGCGTTAATTTCCGTATGCGTGCGAATGCTAACATCTTTGTGCACCTACATGCGTATTTGTTCGTATATTTGCATTTATGTACGTATGCTTACGTTTTTGTATGCGTGCGTTTATTTCCGTATTCGTGCTAATACTTTCTTCTGCGTATATATGCGGATATTTCTGATTTGTACATACGTTTACTTGCGGATTTAACAGTATTGTGCATACGTATGCGTGCGTATATATCCTTATACTCACGTAAAGGTGCCTTTTCGTGTGTGTACGTGCCTATAAGGACTTAAATGTGCGTATAAGTGCGTGTTCGTACTCGTGCGTATGCGTGCGTTAATTTCCGTATGCGTGAGAATACTTACTTGTTTGTACATCTACATACGTATATGATCGTATATTTGCATATATGTACGTATGCGTACGTTTTTGTATGCGTGCGTTTATTTCCGTATGCGCGCAAATACTTGGTTCTTCGTTTATGTGCGGATATTTCGGTATTGCACATACGCATAAGTGCGGATTTAACAGCTTTGTACATACGTATACGTGCGTATATGTATAGGTGCTTTTCGTACGTGTACGTGCCTATAATGACTTAAATGTGCGTATTATTGCATTTTGTAATCGTGCGTATGCGTGCGTTAATTTCCGTATGCTTGCAAATACTTACATCTTTGTGCGTATTTGTTCGTATTATTGCATATATGTACGTATGCGTCCGTTTTTGTATGCGTGCGTTTATTTCCGTATTCGTGCTAATACGTTTACTTGCGGATTTAACAGTATTGTGCATACGTATGCGTGCGTATATATCCTTATACTCACGTAAAGGTGCCTTTTCGTGCGTGCGTGTACGTGCCTATAAGGACTTAAATGTGCGTATAAGTGCGTGTTCGTACTCGTGCGTATGTGTGCGTTAATTTCCGTATGCGTGCGAATACTTACTTGTTTGTACATCTACAAACGTATATGATCGTATATTTGCATATATGTACGTATGCGTACGTTTTTGTATGCGTGCGTTTATTTCCGTATGCTTGCAAATACTTACATCTTAGTGCGTATTTATTCTTACATTTGCATATATGTACCTATGCGTCCGTTTTTGTATGTGTGCGTTTTATTTCCTTATGCGTGCAAATACATACATGTTTGTGCATCTACATGCGTATTTGTTCGTATATTTGCATCTATATACGTATGCGTACGTTTTTGTATACGTGCGTTTATTTCCGTATGCGTGCAAATACTTACATGTTTGTGCATCTACATGCGTATTTGCTCGTATATTTGCATATATGTACGTATGCGTCCGTTTTTGTATGCGTGCGTTTATTTCCGTATGCTTGCAAAAACTTACATCTTTGTGCGTATTTGTTCGTATTATTGCATATATGTACGTATGCGTACGTTTTTGTATGCGTGCGTTTATTTCCGTATGCGTGCTAATACTTTCTTTTTCGTATATGTGCGGATATTTCTGATTTGTACATACGTTTACGTGCGGATTTAACCGTATTGTACATACATATACGTGCGTATATATCCGTATACTTACGTATAGGTGCCTTTTCGTTCGTGATCGTTCCTATACGGAATTAAATGTGCACATAAGTGCGTGTTCGTACTCGTGCGTATGCGTGCGTTAATTTCCGTATGCGTGAGAATACTTACTTGTTTGTGCACATCTACATACGTATATGATCGTATATTTGCATATATGTGCGTATGCGTACGTTTTTGTATGCGTGCGTTTATTTCCGTATGCGCGCAAATACTTGGTTCTTCGTTTATGTGCGGATATTTCGGTATTGCACATACGCATAAGTGCGGATTTAACAGCTTTGTACATACGTATATACGTGCTTTTCGTATATATCTATAATGACTAAATGTATAGGTGCTTTTCGTATCGTGTACGTGCCTATAATGACTTAAATCGTGCGTAGTATTGCATTTTGTAATCGTGCGTATGCGTGCGTTAATTTCCGTATGCGTGCGAATGCTAAAGCTTTATACTTTGTGCATCTACATGCGTATTTGCTTTTCGTATATTTGCATATATGTACGTATATTGCATTTACGTTTTTGTATGCGTGCGTTTATTTCCGTATGCGTGCTAATACTTTGTGCTTCTACATGCGTATATGTGCGGATATTTCTGATTTATTGTACATACGTTTTTTTACGTGTGCGTATTTTAACAGTATTGTGCATACGTATGCGTGCATATATATCGGATTTATACTTGTGTACGTAAGGTGCGTATATATCCTTTTCACGTGCCTTTCGTGTGTGTACGTGCCTATAAGGACTTAAATGTGCGTATAAGTGCGTGTTCGTACTCGTGCGTATGCGTGCGTTAATTTCCGTATGCGTGCGAATACTTACTTGTTTGTGCAACTACATGCGTATTTGTTCGTATATTTGCATATATGTACGTATGCGTACGTTTTTGTATGCGTGCGTTTATTTCCGTATGCGTGCTGATACTTTCTTTTTCGTATATGTGCGGATATTTCTGATTTGTACATACGTTTACGTGCGGATTTAACCGTATGTACATACATACGTATACGTGCGTATATATCCGTATACTCACGTATAGGTGCCTTTTCGTTCGTGATCGTTCCTATACGGAATTAAATGTGCACATAAGTGCGTGTTCGTACTCGTGCGTATGCGTGCGTTAATTTCCGTATGCGTGAGAATACTTACTTGTTTGTACATCTACATACGTATATGATCGTATATTTGCATATATGTACGTATGCGTACGTTTTTGTATGCGTGCGTTTATTTCCGTATGCGCGCAAATACTTGGTTCTTCGTTTATGTGCGGATATTTCGGTATTGCACATACGCATAAGTGCGGATTTAACAGCTTTGTACATACGTATACGTGCGTATATATCTTTATGCTCATGTATAGGTGCTTTTCGTACGTGTACGTGCCTATAATGACTTAAATGTGCGTATTATTGCATTTTGTAATCGTGCGTATGCGTGCGTTAATTTCCGTATGCTTGCAAACTTACATCTTTTACATCTTTGTGCGTATTTGTTCGTATTATTGCATATATGTACGTATGCGTCCGTTTTTGTATGCGTGCGTTTATTCCGTATTCGTGCTAATACGTTTACTTGCGTATATGTGCGGATATTTCTGTTTTTGCGGATTTAACAGTATTGTGCATACGTATGCGTGCGTATATATCCTTATACTCACGTAAAGGTGCCTTTTCGTGCGTGTACGTGCCTATAAGGACTTAAATGTGCGTATAAGTGCGTGTTTCGTACTCGTGCGTATGTGTGCGTTAATTTCCGTATGCGTGCGAATACTTACTTGTTTGTACATCTACAAACGTATATGATCGTATATTTGCATATATGTACGTATGCGTACGTTTTTGTATGCGTGCGTTTATTCCGTATGCGTGCTAATACTTTCTTTTTCGTATATGTGCGGATATTTCTGATTTGTACATACGTTTACGTGCGGATTTAACCGTATTGTGCATACGTAAGCGTGCATATATATCCTTATACTCACGTAAAGGTGCCTTTTCGTGCGTGTACGTGCCTATAAGGACTTAAATGTGCGTATAAGTGCGTGTTCGTACTCGTGCGTATGTGTGCGTTAATTTCCGTATGCGTGCGAATACGTACATGTTTGTGCATCTAAATGCGTATTTGTTCGTATATTTGCATATATATACGTATGCGTACGTTTTTGTATGCGTGCGTTTATTTCCGTATGCGTGCAAATACTTACATGTTTGTGCATCTACATGCGTATTTGCTCGTATATTTGCATATATGTACGTATGCGTACGTTTTTGTATGCGTGCGTTTATTTCCGTATGCTTGCAAAAACTTACATCTTTGTGCGTATTTGTTCGTATTATTGCATATATGTACCTATGCGTCCGTTTTTGTATGCGTGCGGCTATTTCCGTATGCGTGCTAATACTTGCTTCTTCGTATATGTGCGGATATTTCTGATTTGTACATACGTTTACGTGCGGATTTAACCGTATTGTACATACATATACGTGCGTATATATCCGTATACTTACGTATAGGTGCCTTTTCGTTCGTGATCGTTCCTATACGGAATTAAATGTGCACATAAGTGCGTGTTCGTACTCGTGCGTATGCGTGCGTTAATTTCCGTATGCGTGAGAATACTTACTTGTTTGTGCATCTACATACGTATATGATCGTATATTTGCATATATGTACGTATGCGTACGTTTTTGTATGCGTGCGTTTATTTCCGTATGCGCGCAAATACTTGGTTCTTCGTTTATGTGCGGATATTTCGGTATTGCACATACGCATAAGTGCGGATTTAACAGCTTTTACATACATACGTGTATATATATGCGTATACTGTATAGGTGCTTTTCGTACGTGTACGTGCCTATAATGACTTAAATGTGCGTATTATTGCATTTTGTAATCGTGCGTATGCGTGCGTTAATTTCCGTATGCGTGCGAATGCTAATATCTTTTGTGCATCTACATGCGTATTTGTTCGTATATTTGCATTTATGTACGTATGCGTACGTTTTTGTATGCGTGCGTTTATTTCCGTATGCGCGCAAATACTTGGTTCTTCGTTTATGTGCGGATATTTCGGTATTGCACATACGCATAAGTGCGGATTTAACAGCTTTGTACATACGTATGCGTGCGTATATATCTTTATGCTCATGTATAGGTGCTTTTCGTACGTGTACGTGCCTATAATGACTTAAATGTGCGTATTATTGCATTTTGTAATCGTGCGTATGCGTGCGTTAATTTCCGTATGCGTGCGAATACTAACATCTTTGTGCATCTACATGCGTATTTGTTCGTATATTTGCATTTATGTACGTATGCGTACGTTTTTGTATGCGTGCGTTTATTTCCGTATGCGTGCTAATACTTTTCTTCTGCGTATATATGCGGATATTTCTGATTTGTACATACGTTTACTTGCGGATTTAACAGTATTGTGCATACGTATGCGTGCGTATATATCCTTATACTCACGTAAAGGTGCCTTTTCGTGTGTGTACGTGCCTATAAGGACTTAAATGTGCGTATAAGTGCGTGTTCGTACTCGTGCGTATGCGTGCGTTAATTTCCGTATGCGTGCGAATACTTACTTGTTTGTACATCTACATACGTATATGATCGTATATTTGCATATATGTACGTATGCGTACGTTTTTGTATGCGTGCGTTTATTTCCGTATGCGTGCAAATACTTGGTTCTTCGTTTATGTGCGGATATTTCGGTATTTGCACATACGCATAAGTGCGGATTTAACAGCTTTGTACATACGTATACGTGCGTATATGTATTATACTGCTTTTCGTACGTGTACGTGCCTATAATGACTTAAATGTGCGTATTAAGTGCATTTTTGTAATCGTGCGTATGCGTGCGTTAATTTCCGTATGCTTGCAAATACTTACATCTTTGTGCGTATTTGTTCGTATTATTGCATATATGTACGTATGCGTACGTTTTTGTATGCGTGCGTTTATTTCCGTATGCGTGCTAATTACGTTTATGTGCGGATTTTTTTAACAGTATGCGTGCATACGTATGCGTGCGTTATTTCCGTATATCCTTATACTCACGTAAAGGTGCCTTTTCGTGCGTGTACGTGCCTATAAGGACTTAAATGTGCGTATAAGTGCGTGTTCGTACTCGTGCGTATGTGTGCGTTTATTTCCGTATGCGTGGGAATACTTACATGTTTGTGCATCTAAATGCGTATTTGTTCGTATATTTGCATATATATACGTATGCGTACGTTTTTGTATGCGTGCGTTTATTTCCGTATGCGCGCAAATACTGTTCTTCGTGTATGTGCGGATATTTCGGTATTGCACATACGCATAAGTGCGGATTTAACAGCTTTGTACATACGTATGCGTGCAAATATATATCTTTATGCTCATGTATAGGTGCTTTTCGTACGTGTACGTGCCTATAATGACTTAAATGTGCGTGCGTGTTTGTATCGTGCGTATGCGTGCGTTAATTTCCGTATGCGTGCGAATACTAATATCTTTGTGCATCTACATGCGTATTTGTTCGTATATTATTTGCATATATGTACGTATGCGTACGTTTTTGTATGCGTGCGTTTATTTCCGTATGCGTGCTAATACTTTCTTCTTCGTATATGTGCGGATATTTCTGATTTGTACATACGTTTACGTGCGGATTTAACCGTATTGTACATACGTATGCGTGCATATATATCCTTATACTCACGTAAAGGTGCCTTTTCGTGCGTGTACGTGCCTATAAGGACTTAAATGTGCGTATAAGTGCGTGTTCGTACTCGTGCGTATGCGTGCGTTAATTTCCGTATGCGTGCGAATACTTACATGTTTGTGCATCTAAATGCGTATTTGTTCGTATATTTGCATATATATACGTATGCGTACGTTTTTGTATGCGTGCGTTTATTTCCGTATGCGTGCAAATACTTACATGTTTTCGCATACATGCGTATTTTGATTTGTACATATTTGCATATATGTACGTATTGTGTACGTTTACGTATGCGTGCGTATATTTCCTTATGCTTGTAAAGGTGCCTTTTCGTGCGTGTACGTGTTCGATTAAATGTGCGTATATGTACGTATGCGTACGTTTTTGTATGCGTGCGTTTATTTCCGTATGCTTGCGAATACTTACTTACATCTTACATGCGTATTTATTCGTAAATTTGCATATATGTACGTATGCGTCCGTTTTTGTATGCGTGCGTTTATTTCCGTATGCGTGCAAATACTTACATGTTTGTGCATCTACATGCGTATTTGTTCGTATTATTGCATATATATACGTATGCGTACGTTACGTATGCGTGCGTTTATTTCCGTATGCGTGCAAATACTTACATGTTTGTGCATCTACATGCGTATTTTTTGGTATATTTGCATATATGTTCGTATGCGTACGTTTTTGTATGCGTACGTTTATTTCCGTATGCTTGCAAATACTTACATGTTAGTGCATCTACATGCGTATTATTCTTATATTTGCATATATGTACGTATGCGTACGTTTTTGTATGCGTGCGTTTATTTCCGTATGCGTGCTAATAACTTATATGTTTGTGCATTTACGTGCGTATTTGTTCGTATTTATGCATATATGTACCTATGCGTCCGTTTTTGTATGCGTGCGGCTATTTCCGTATGCGTGCTAATACATGCTTCTTCGTATATGTGCCGTTATTTCTGATTTGTACATACGTTTACGTGCGGATGTGCGTATTTAATCGTATTGTGCATACGTATGCGTGCATTTATATCCTTATACTCTCGTTAAGGTGCCTTTTCGTGCGTGTACGTGCCTATATAAGGACGTAAATGTGCGTATAAGTGCGTGTTTCGTACTCGTGCGTATGCGTGCGTTTAATTTCCGTATGCGTGCGAATACTTACTTGTTTGTACATCTACATACGTATATGATCGTATTTTGCATATATGTACGTATGCGTACGTTTTTGTATGCGTGCGTTTATTTCCGTATGCGTGCTGATACTTACTTTTTCGTATATGTGCGGATATTTCTGATTTGTACATACGTATACGTGCGGATTTAACCGTATTGTGCATACGTATGCGTGCATATATATCCTTTATACTCACGTAAAGGTGCCTTTTCGTGCGTGTACGTGCCTATAAGTACTTATATGTGCGTATAAGTGCGTTTAAGTGCGTTCGTACTCGTGCGTATGCGTGCGTTTATTTCCGTTTGCGTGCGAAACTTACTTACTTGTTTGTACATCTACAAACGTATATGATCGTATATTTGCATATATGTACGTATGCGTACGTTTTTCTATGCGTGCGTTTATTTACGTATGCGTGCTAATACTTTCTTTTTCGTATATGTGCGGATATTTCTGATTTGTACATACGTTTACGTGCGGATTTAACCGTATTGTGCATACGTAAGCGTGCATATATATCCTTATACTCACGTAAAGGTGCCTTTTCGTTCGTGATCGTTCCTATACGGAATTAAATGTGCACATAAGTGCGTGTTCGTACTCGTGCGTATGCGTGCGTTAATTTCCGTATGCGTGAGAATACTTACTTGTTTGTGCATCTACATACGTATTTGATCGTATATTTGCATATATGTGCGTATGCGTACGTTTTTGTATGCGTGCGTTTATTTCCGTATGCGCGCAAATACTTTCTTCTTCGTATATGTGCGGATATTTCGGTATTTGCACATACGCATAAGTGCGGATTTAACAGCTTTGTACATACGTATACGTGCGTATATATCCTTATGCTCATGTATAGGTGCTTTTCGTACGTGTACGTGCCTATAATGACTTAAATGTGCGTATTATTGCATTTTGTAATCGTGCGTATGCGTGCGTTAATTTCCGTATGCGTGCGAATGCTAATATCTTTTGTGCATCTACATGCGTATTTGTTCGTATATTTATATTTATGTACGTATGCGTACGTTTTTGTATGCGTGCGTTTATTTCCGTATTCGTGCTAATACTTTCTTCTGCGTATATATGCGGATATTTCTGATTTGTACATACGTTTTACTTGCGGATTTAACAGTATTGTGCATACGTATGCGTGCATATATATCCTTATACTCACGTAAAGGTGCCTTTTCGTGCGTGTACGTGCCTATAAGGACTTAAATGTGCGTATAAGTGCGTGTTCGTATTCGTGCATATGCGTGCGTTAATTTCCTTATGCGTGCGAATACTTACTTGTTTGTACATCTACATACGTATATGATTGTATATTTGCATATATGTACGTATGCGTACGTTTTTGTATGCGTGCGTTTATTTCCGTATGCGTGCTAATTCTTTCTTCTTCGTATATGTGTGGATATTTCTGATTTGTACATACGTTTACATGCAGATTTAACCGTATTGTGCATACGTATGCGTGCATATATATCCTTATACTCACGTAAAGGTGCCTTTTCGTGCGTGTACGTGCCTATAAGGACTTAAATGTGCGTATAAGTGCGTGTTCGTACTCGTGCGTATGTGTGCGTTAATTTCCGTATGCGAGCGAATACTTACATGTTTGTGCATCTAAATGCGTATTTGTTCGTATATTTGCATATATATACGTATGCGTACGGTTTTTTATGCGTGCGTTTATTTCCGTATGCGTGCAAATACTTACATGTTTGTGCATCTACATGCGTATTTATTGGTATATTTGCATATATGTACGTATGCGTACGTTTTTGTATGCGTGCGTTTATTTCCGTATGCTTGCAAATACTTACATCTTTGTGCGTATTTGTTCGTATTATTGCATATATGTACGTATGCGTACGTTTTTGTATGCGTGCGTTTATTTCCGTATGCTTGCAAATACTTACATCTTAGTGCGTATTTATTCTTAAATTTGCATATATGTACCTATGCGTCCGTTTTTGTATGCGTGCGTTTATTTCCTTATGCGTGCAAATACTTACATGTTTGTGCATCTACATGCGTATTTGTTCGTATTATTGCATATATATACGTATGCGTACGTTTTTGTATGCGTGCGTTTATTTCCGTATGCGTGCAAATACTTACATGTTTGTGCATCTACATGCGTATTTTTTGGTATATTTGCATATATGTTCGTATGCGTACGTTTTTGTATGCGTACGTTTATTTCCGTATGCTTGCAAATACTTACATCTTAGTGCGTATTTATTCTTATATTTGCATATATGTACGTATGCGTACGTTTTTGTATGCTTGCGTTTATTTCCGTATGCGTGCTAATAATTATATGTTTGTGCATTTACATGCGTATTTGTTCGTATTATTGCATATATGTACCTATGCGTCCGTTTTTGTATCGTGCGTGCGGCTATTTCCGTATGCGTGCTAATACATGCTTCCGTTTCGTATATGTGCCGTGATATTTCTGATTTGTACATACGTTTACGTGCGGATTTAATCGTATTGTGCATACGTATGCGTGCACGTATATATCCTTATACTCACGTAAAGGTGCCTTTTCGTGCGTGTACGTGCCTATAAGGACGTAAATGTGCGTATAAGTGCGTGTTCGTACTCGTGCGTATGCGTGCGTTTATTTCCGTATGCGTGCGAATACTTACTTGTTTGTACATCTACATACGTATATGATCGTATATTTGCATATATGTACGTATGCGTACGTTTTTGTATGCGTGCGTTTATTTCCGTATGCGTGCTAATACTTTCTTTTTCGTATATGTGCGGATATTTCTGATTTGTACATACGTTTACGTGCGGATTTAACCGTATTGTGCATACGTAAGCGTGCATATATATCCTTATACTACGTAAAGGTGCCTTTTCGTGCGTGTACGTGCCTATAAGGACTTAAATGTGCGTATAAGTGCGTGTTCGTACTCGTGCGTATGTGTGCGTTAATTTCCGTATGCGTGCGAATACTTACATGTTTGTGCATCTAAATGCGTATTTGTTCGTATATTTGCATATATATACGTATGCGTACGTTTTTGTATGCGTGCGTTTATTTTCCGTATGCGTGCAAATACTTACATGTTTGTGCATCTACATGCGTATTTGCTCGTATATTTGCATATATGTACGTATGCGTACGTTTTTTGTATGCGTGCGTTTATTTCCGTATGCTTGCAAATACTTACATCTTTGTGCGTATTTGTTCGTATTATTGCATTTATGTACCTATGCGTCCGTTTTTGTATGCGTGCGGCTATTTCCGTATGCGTGCTAATAATACTTGCTTCTTCGTATATGTGCGGATATTTCTGATTTGTACATACGTTTACGTGCGGATTTTAACCGTATTGTACATACATATACGTGCGTATATATCCGTATACTTACGTATAGGTGCCTTTTCGTTCGTGATCGTTCCTATACGGAATTAAATGTGCACATAAGTGCGTGTTCGTACTCGTGCGTATGCGTGCGTTAATTTCCGTTTGCGTGAGAATACTTACTTGTTTGTACATCTACATACGTATATGATCGTATATTAGCATATATGTACGTACGCGTACGTTTTTGTATGCGTGCGTTTATTTCCGTATGCGTGCTAATACTTGCTTCTTCGTATATGTGCGGATATTGCCGTATTGTACATACGCATACGTGCGGATTTAACCGCTTTGTATATACGCATACGTGCGTATATATCCGTAAACTCACGTATAGGTGTCTTTACGTAAGTGATCGTGCCAAAACGGAATTAAATGTGCGAATAAGTGCGTTTTCGTACTCGTGCGTATGCGTGCGCTTGCGTCCGTATTCGTTGGTATTATTAAGTATGCTAGCGTATATTTGCTCATAGGTGCTTTTACTTTCACATGCGTGCGTTTATTTCCGTATGCGTACAATTACTTCCTCCCTTATTGGCACATTTGAATCAAAGTAGGCACGTATACGTACGAAAAGGCACCTTTTCGTGAGTATACGGATATATACGCACGTATACGTGTGTAAAACACGGTTAAATCGGCAGGTATACATATGTACAATACAGAAATATTCGAACATATACGGCCAATTCAGTATTAGCGCGCACACGGAAATATACGCACGCATACAAAAACGTACGAATATGTACATATATGCAAATATACGAACAAATACGCATGTAGATGCACAAACATGTAAGTAATTGTACGCATATGGAAATAAACGCACGCATTCGCACGTAAAAGCACCAATGAGCAAATATACGGCAGCATACTTAATAATACCAACGAGTACGGACGCATACGTAAGAGTACGAAAACGCACTTATACGCACATTTAATTCCGTAAAGGCACGAACACGTACGAAAAGGCACCTATACGTGAGTAAACGGAAATATATGCATACGTACATATATGCAAATATACGTGCATATACGCATGTAGATGCACAAACTAGTAAGTATTTGCACGCATACGAAATAAACGCACGCATATGCACTGATACGAAAACGCACTTATGTGCACATTTAATTCCGTATAGGCACGATCACGAACGAAAAGGCACCTATACGTGAGTATACGGATATATACGCACGTATACGTATGTACAACACGGTTAAATCCGCACGTAAACGTTTGTACAATACAGAAATATCCTCACATATACGAATAAGTAAGTATTAGCGCGCACACGGAAATAAACGCCAGCATATAAAAACGTACGCATACGTACAAATGTGCAAATATTCGAAACAAATACGCTTGTAGATGCACAAACATGCCAGTATTTGCACGCATACGGAAATAAACGCCCGTATTCAAAAACGTACGCTTACGTACATATATGCAAAATAAACGAGCATGTACGCATGTAGATGCAAAAAAACATGTAAGTATTCGCAGCATACGGAAATAAACGCACGCATACGCACGTAATAGTAGGTATGAGCTATTATATGCCGGTACACTTATGTATACCTACCAGGACGAACGTAAACGAAAGCATAAGCACGCGTACGAAAACTCACTTACTCGCACATATAAGCCAATATAGGCACGTACACTGAACAAAAGGCACCTATATGGGAGTATACGGATAAATCCGCCCGTATACGTACAAGTTAGTATTAGATCGCATTCGGAAATGAACGCACGCATACGCGCGTAATAGTACGTATGAATATATACATGTCGGTTACATACGATCTCAAACGCACGCACACAAATGCGTATGAAAACGCACATTATTCATACATTTGAGACAAAATAGGCATGTACATGTACGAAAAGCACCAATATGTTAGTATACCAATATATCCGTATTTATGCGCACCCGTACGCATACAAAAACGTACGCATACAAAAGCGAACGAATACGTATATATATATGCAAATATACGAACAAATACGCATGTAGATGCACAAATAAGTAAATATTTGCACGCATACGGAAATAAACGCACGCATTCGCACGTAAAAGCGCCTATGAGCAAATATACGCCAGCATACCTAATAATACCAACGAGTACGGAAGCAAGCGCACGCATACGCACGAGTACGAAAACGCACTTATTCGCACAGTTAATTCCGTATTGGCAAGATCACGTAAGTAAAGACACCTATACGTGAGTTTACGGATATATACGCACGTATGCGTATATACAAAGCGGTTAAATCCGCACGTATGCGTATGTACAATACGGCAATATCCGCACATATACGAAGAAGCAAGTATTAGCGCGCATACGGAAATAAACGCACGCATACAAAACGTACGCGTACGTACACATATATGCAAATATACGAACAAATAAACATGTAGATGCACAAGCAAGTAAATATTTGCAAGCATACGGAAATAAACGCACGCATACAAAAACATACGCATAAGTACATATATGCAAATATACGAACAAATACGCATGTAGATGCACAAACAGGTAAGTAATTGTACGCATATGGAAATAAACGCACGCATTCGCTCGTAAAAGCACCAATGAGCAAATATACGGCAGCATACTTAATAATACCAACGAGTACGGACGCATACGTACGAGTACGAAAACGCACTTATACGCACATTTAATTCCGTATTGGCACGATCACGTACGTAAAGGAACCTATACGTGAGTTTACGGATATACATGCACGTATGCGTATGTACAATACGGTTAAATCCGCAGGTCAATGTATTAACAATACAGAAATATCCGCACATATACGAAGAAGTAAGTATTAGCGCGCATACGGATATAAACGCACGCATACAAATACGTACGAATAGTTCCATATATCCTAATAAATTTACGAACAAATACGCGTGTAGATACACAAAGATGTAAGTATTTGCACGCATACGGAAATAAACGCACGCATACGCACGGTTGCCCCATACCATTGTATACAAATTCTCTTATCATCCACTGATAACCATTAATTCGATTCTCACAGATACCACTCAAACTTGCTCTGCAGGATTCTTACATCACACTAGGCCTGTGTTTGTTTACATAAATTGGTTGCCATGGTGAGAGCAAATGCCTGCTTAGATGCCATTGATATTTTCCCAACATGTTACACAAATACTAGACTAAACTCATCCAGAGTTTCATATATTTCTGACAAGTAATAAGCAGGCCAGCCCCAATTTACTGTTGCCCCATACCATTGTATACAAATTCTCTTATCATCCACTGATAAACCATTAATTCGATTCTCACAGATACCACTCAAAATTGCTCTGCAGGATTCTTACATCATATAAACATGATCTGGCATGCCTTAGAGTGAATTGATGGCATTGAGTTTTAATGACTATTAGCCATTTACCACTAGGCCTGTGTTTGTTTACATAAATTGGTTGCCATGGTGAGAGTAAATGCCTGCTTAGATGCCATTGATATTTTCCCAACATGTTACACAAATACTAGACTAAACTCATCCACAGTTTCATGCATATTCTGACAAGTAATAAGCAGGCCAACCCCAATTTACTGTTGCCCCATACCATTGTATACAAATTCTCTTATCATCCACTGATGAACCATTAATTCGATTCTCACAGATACCACTCTCAAACTTGCTCTGCACGATTCTTACATCATATAAACATGATCTGGCATGCCTTAGAGTGAATTGATGGCATTGAG
>CM067357.1:59211363-59224622 GCA_034190875.2 Urechis unicinctus | reverse complement strand
ATAGCGCATCTGCACGTAGACAATATGGCAACAAAACTAAAATAAGGCTAGATATATCACCGTGTACAATACCCCGGCAATACTTATTGTCCAGTACAGATCACTATAAGGCATTGAGCTTATAAAGCATCAATGGAAATGTCAACTTATAATGTCTAACATCCTAGCGCTCTATGGTTAGGCACATATAGTGCTATTATTGGCAATGAAGAAACGAACGCATTGATTGGGGCTCCACGACGAAGACATATATAGCAGCTACAAAGCGCATGTGTGCGTGTGTGCGTGTGTGTGTGTGTGTGTGGTGTGTGTGTGTGTGTGTGTGTGTGTGTGTGTGTGTGTGTGTGTGTGTGTGTGTGTGTGTGTGTGTGTGTGTGTGTGTGTGTGTGTGTGTGTGTGTGTGTGTGTGTGTGTGTGTGTGTGTGTGTGTGTGTGTGTGTGTGTGTGTGTGTGTGTGTGTGTGTTTGTGTCTTCATGTGTCTGTCCGTGTGTCTGTCTATTGTATGTTGGTCGCCTGGTCGGTCGTTAAGCCCTTTAATTACCTGCTTTATTATTTTAACTCATTTATGCGGCGTTGCATGTTAGCTGCGCACGTTTAGAAAGCGTATTAACTTATGCTAATCATCGAATAAAGCAGCTGTTAAGGACCAACTCACGTTACAGTGAATTGTATTTTTAGTAGGTCACAAATAATTATTCAAGAGACGCAAGCCATCAATCTTCAGCTAATCAGCTAAAACCAAGTATTACACAAAAATCATTTTACTGCTTCCCTGGGGGTTCCTAATTAGGATATTGACGTCAACAGATAACTCTTCGTCATTACAAAAAGGGGTTATTACCATATTACCGGAATCAATGTCACGAACGTTGTCTCTGGAGCACATTCACTAGTAATTCAGGTCGAATGCTCTTCTCAACTTTTAACTCCTTTTGATCACATTATATAACTGCCAATGGTGATCAGATAAAAGGCGATGCTAATGTCTGATTTTGTTGAGCGATGTTTTAATCAACGGTGCTCAGAATTGTAGTATGTATTAACTTTCAACGAAGGAAACCTGTGGTAACATGTACACTTTGAAGCGTCTCGTTTAACTGGGCATTATTTGTATCACATGTGCTTCCATTTATCACACCATGAAAGCCATTTTTGACTTAATGCTAGCGGATTGCTTAACCTTTTAAAAAGGAAATAGATTTGTTAAAGAACACCGATGACTGCTGCTGTTCATTGAGTTTGCTAATTGTAGCATTAGCGATTGTTTCTCCTGAATTGATACATTTGCTGTCCTCTGTTCGGGTAAGATAGACACGATATTGCCGGCGTGTGAATGTTGCAGGATGAAAAGCGATGTTTTTGCAGTACGAACTTTGATTGTGAAGTTGGAATTAGCATTCAGACAAGTCAGTTTCTGATCATCATAAAAACTGATCTATTCATAAAGCGTGATCTGACAGATGATGATGAATTGTGTCGTTATAAGTTAGACATACCCAGCGCAACAATGCATTGTGTTGAGCCGGATCACATATTTCTTCTTATGGAACCAGCATTAATTTGATTGGCGCAATCCACAAATAACGCATTAAGCAACAATCACTTGTTACTTGCGTATGCCGGGAAACCTCCTCAGATTTCCTTGTGGATTGAAAACTTGTTTCTTCAATATAGGCTGCCCAACTCACCAACTGCAATTGCGAAACCGGCGCAATACATGAAGAATAGAACTCGAATATTAGAACTCGAGATATTATTGCAGCCAAAGGTTCTTATGACCGCATGATTTTGCAAACAAAACCTGACGCTAAAGCAATCCATCTCTACGATACATTCAGCAGTCCGACAAAATTTCCACTGGATTAAATATATTTATATGTATTATTTTAGGCTTAGTCGAGTGGCCTGACAATAATTGCTTTGCGACAAAGGACGATAGATAGGGCTGAAGTAATTAGGTTGATGGTTTGTAATGCTAACTCATCCGCACGGGGCGTCAGATGGAATGTCAGTAACCTCTGTCACATAATATACACAGTGTAATCGTTAAAGATCATAAACACAATTTTTTTTTAAATCGAAATTCGAAAGAATAAACTTCAATAATGGTATTCATATCGATAGCGGTTACCTTGGAGCACCCTATTCCTTTAAAAAAGGATTTTAAAGCGTATGTTTTCTTCTTCCACTCGTTGAACATCCCGCTCGGCAACGTTCGGAATTATTTGGCCCGTGACGTCACGTTCGCTGCTCTGCGCTCGCTGATCACGAATGTCAACAAACTTCGCCATTGTTGTCGCGGCTCGTTGATGGTTTATGAAAGAGTCTTCACGGTTTGTTACACTCAAAGTTTGGATTATGCCTTATTGTTGTGTCGGTTGGGAGAAGAAACGACGAGAGGTCGGGTAAGAGTTTCTTTCGGTTCCCGAAAGACCGAAACATGCACAAGAATTCGATTGTAAAGGTGAAGAGGAAGGATCGGAAGCCGACCAAAACAACTCCTGTCCTTTGCTCCGACCACTTTGAGAGAGACGCCTATGAAACGGACCCAGAGCTGCTCATAAGTCTGGGCTTTTCTAAACAAACTAGGCTTCGCCAAGGTGGCATGCCAACGATTTTCAATTACATGGGTGTGAACCAGGATCGAGTAAGACGTCGAGGTGCCTTTGAGAAAAGACGACGTCAACAGGTAAGATAGCTAGGACCATTCAATTTTCATTCCCAGTCGTGGTTGTGCCTTAGTGTTTGGTTGACAGCAAAATTTATTTCTTGTATGAATAATCATACGACCCGAATGACATGGCCGTGTTAAGGCTAAGGCATCACTGGTAAAGAAAGGCCCCATGGGCATGGCTCAATAACTGGTGTGATCTCAAAATACTTGCATGACATTGCCTGTTTTTGTTTAGGGATTTGGATACACTACATACTGTGTTTAATTGGTCCATTTACATGAGTACTACTGATGTCATAGGACAAATTAGACAGTTTGTATATAGAAGTATATTGATATAGGTGATTTTGATCCCTATTTTGGGAAATATCATTGGTGTACAACTGGTCGACACTGAAACACATGATGCCTCTGTTTGTAGGTGCTGCATGAAATGTTAACTGGAGCTGAGATGCTTGATGCCTCCAGTGAAAGTGAAAACGAGATGACAGGTGTGCCTGAGATAGAGGCCAGCTCAACTGAACCGGTAGAGGGCTCCCACAAACATGTTTGCTTGTAAGTATATTGAGTCACCTGGATGTCTATATTCGACATGGAAAGTGACGAGGATGGTATGGATGAACATGTAAGTGATAGTTTACTTTGAAAATCCCTGTAAACAGTGGAATTGTATTGCATGCTTATAAAAATCAGTGCTCTCTCATAAGCCTAATAAAGCACCTACAACTTTGGTTTTATAGTGGCATTGAGCTAGAGGATGGCCCTGGTCGTAAACAGCAAACACCTTCTGAAAGACATTGGCAGATTATCTCTGTCTGAGCAGACATCCAGCTTAGAATCTTTCCACAAGGTGGTGATCTTCTTCGCGCCCAAGAGTTACACTTTCCCTTTGCCACTATGGAAGCAAGGTAATTTAATTGAGCTTTGCTGTGACTGTAGTGTGGTATATATTGCAAATACCTGATGTAAAACATGGGTTTATGTTGGTGCTTGTAAAGTTATGACATGCTGGTGTATTGTGAGCTCACATAGGCATGCCAGACCACCAGGCTATATCTGCTACTGTTGGTGCTTTACTTCCAGATTACTCCTTGCAGTTTTGCATTTTAATGAAAACTCCAATAGAGCTCAGGCAGTCACTCAACAAGGCCAGGCACAATGGGGAGTGTCCTTTCCAAAGTCCAGACAGGGTGATCCAGTGGTGAAGCCTGTTTTGGTTGGTATATATCACATGATTTGTTGTTCAATATATGTAAATATGAGTTCAACAATAATGTAATGCTGGCATTTATTAAGATAAATCTATTATGAGTTTCCTGCCGTGCCCATAGGGTAATTATACTGGCACAAAAGACCAAACATTCCATTTAATGATTCAAAGACAATTTATTACTAATCTTTTATTAACTGGTTATGCTTCAGATTATGTTGACAACCTCATTACTGAAGTGTTTGTGCTTCGTGAGAAATATCCCAGTTACAGACTGGCGAAAGTTCTTTCAGCGGAAAGGAGTGTTCCGCCCCCTATTGCTGCTCAATTTGAAAAGCCAGCAAAGGACATCCTTGTGGGAGCACACCGATGCCGCTTCAATCATGCAAACAAAATCTCCTCAGCTACTTTCTAGGTATCATCTGTAAATGCCCTCTGGATCTGGGAATGTAGATCTTATTTTGTTTACGACACATGATGGCAATACTTTTCTGTTATGTCTACCTAATCTGTGCCACACCCAGTAGATGAAATGGCGATAGGCCAAATATCTGAATAACTTGGAGCAAAAAAGAATTGATTATTTCTTAGGGAAATATGAAAATAATGTTTTTTAACTCTAATTTTTTTGTCAACTATGTACTCCAGATATAAATGTATTGCTGGTTTTGCTGTTTGTTGTCATGTAGCACTGAACGTGATTACCAAATCTATTGCACAACATGGACACTTGGGATACATTGTCCATGTCCAGAAGTGGCTGTGTGTCTTATATGTGCTTCAATAAAGGCATAACTAACTCATTTGTGTTAACTTCATCCCCTATATGTCCATCTATCTGTATGTACTAGAATTTCGATGCAAGCAGGACATAACGGTCCAAGCAGTTTGACTTGAACCCTGGATGTTCGGTCATACATGGCCACTCTTCTATTGTTGCCAGAGTCTTCAGGTAATTTCGACAACAAACACATTCCCGCAATGTGGTCATCTGATCGCAGTTGTTTTCAGCTACACCTAAAAGGTTGCCCAAATCAAGCTTTAGCCATTTTGAACTCCAAGTTAGATCATTCACATAACAAAAGCTGACCCAGCAGTCCATGTTTGTCCATGATTCACAAATTCTTCTGAGCATTCTGACTTTATTTGTGAGCAAAAGAGTAGACTTAGTCTTTTAAATATACACTGATGAGAGATATATTAACAGGACGTCTAAATTCTGAAAGGGGCCAGTTCACAGGCACCCAAGTCAATTATGTATATTATCATACATGTCACTATCGCTCGGGGAACGCGCTGGGTGAATTTATTGACTTGGGTGTGTAGGCCAGATAGACCCCATTACACGGAAATGTTATTTCTACCGGTGCTAATCCATTTAGACTAATAGAGACGAAAAATTTCTACATACCACGCTTCCACTGGCCAGAAAGTCAAAGCGTCTTTGCTGCATTCATTTTCCGAATCGGAATCCGTTTCTGAGCTCCCAACATCATTATCTGACTCGGTTGTTATTCGCAATCGTGTGGGCTCAAATAAATATCAACGGACATCATAAGTCCTCATTTCATCTAATGAGGCTTCATAATCTTCATCTGATGACGACATGTTAATATATACCAATCAGTAGAAAGGAAAGTTGCAGGGAAAAAAAATCGCGGATCGTATAATTTTTCTCACCTTCCGAAATACCGCCTTCGAATTTGCTTTGGGACGAGCCGCAAACGTGACGTCACGCGTCCTGCCTCCTAGCGACCAACTGGTGCAAAATGGACTCTGGGAATTCAATCGGAATTAAACCCGAGCACCACATTCTCAGCGGATTTATGTCCACAGTACTTGAGAGAATGTAAAATTATCTACCGTGGTCAGATTAAAAGATATTTTCCTACATTTTGAAACATACAAATCGGATATGCCAAAAAACGTTAGTTTTGATCTTTAACACATAAAGTATATGCAACCACTACGTTTCATAACTCGTAATATTCATAGATGAATAAGTACTGAAGAAATGTGCTATCCAAATTTATCCTTTCAGTCAGAGATTGCCAGTGCAACCACCCCACCCATTCACACCATCTGACTGTACAAAAATATACAATATTGAATATCTGAATAACCTTTATAAAGCATTTTTTAAAGAAGGATGCAGGAAATATGTCGAACGGAAGTAGGAAAGTAGTGCATATGATGCCATGGGTTCTCCTACGAGGAAAGAATCCCAAAATATGTACTAATATTCCATAACGTAGATATATCACAGCATCATTCATGTCAAACAGAGGCAGGTACGATATATGTTTCGCAATATTCCAATATTGTGAGAACATATTTACTTACACCTGGCGCTAGGCTAGGATAGTGTATTGCAACCCAAATGTTCTGGCAGATATTCATAAATCTGATGTGTACATTATGAATTATTCATTACCCATAGACAGACAACGTCACAAGCGATGCCATTTCCATACGTTATTGTATTAAATGTTCATTAGCAAGTAATATAACCTGTAAATAGATTAAATGTAAGATGTTATTTAACACACTACTCTCCCCTCTATTCACCATCGCTGATCTAATGTATTGCGTTACTTTCCTCTGCTTCTCATATGATAACGACTATCTGGGGGTTGTTGTTTACAGTCGTGTGAAGTTGTTGGGTAGTAAGAACATTACACAACACATAAGGAACATAACATCAAGTATTCAATTCAGTACATTAGACCAACAATTTTGTGCCATAAAGCTGGATTCATTTGCTTTTATACATTATTTTGAAAATGTTCCGTTCAAAATTAACTTTACAGTACGCTTGGTAAACGAACAACACAGCCACAGTTACATAGATTTTATATAATGCCAATAACTACCATTTATGGTGATGACGGGTTTTCAAGCACTTTTTCCAGTTAAGCTGGAATTATGATAACAGTAGGGATTTTCCGGTTATAGATCAACAATATCTAGCCTACGCATAATGCTACCTCGCAGCATCTTCGGGACACGATATGTATCAATTGACAGAATACTCACCGCTGACCGAATACTCACCGCTGATGTGTGTAGACAAGACAGGACAAGATTTCAATAGATCTGTTTACTGCGTGATCTGCATTATTGCCACAACACTAGATGCAAACATATTTATTCAGAACCTACCGATTTACTTTGGTCCGTAAGAGAATTAGCCAGGCCCCAAATCTGCCACATCATTTATCCCTATGACTTGATATGTTCATTTCCTTGAATATATGTTATCTAATCTGATTTACCCAATGTCTCTTTTGGATTAATTATCTAAGGCTGGTAGTCATTTTGTAATTGAATGGAAGAGCGCACGCTAGAGATGCATTCTCGTGCTAATAATGATATAATCTATGGGAAGACCTAAATCTCTCCTCATTTCACTCCTCAATATGTGGAATAATGCCGTTTTATTTGGGGATTTTCGTTACTTGTTGAGAGCAATGTTGTAGCTGCACTTGATTTATTAACTTTGATTCTACGAAGAAATAGAAATTATTTTACATCACCTAATGACAAATCATATTGACGGGATTTATATTGCACAGGTAATCTCAGCTTATCTGATATGGGAAAACTGTTTCTGTCAGCCATATTAAATGATTTACAATTCGATTTGGCAATCAGTTCAATGAAAACAACGTTTTCGGTAATCATTATCATTGAAGCTATGATTGGTCAATCGGTACCATTAGAAACAATGTTTCCAGTGATGCCATCGTCACCCCAAGAGAAATAGATCATATATGTGTTAAATTGAGTGATATTGGACTCTTTGTATAAAACCATGGTAAGTATTGGGAAAAACACAAATGAAGTTGTGTTTGCGAGCAAACGTTAATGTTTGGTCGGATCCTAAACAGAGGTGTTACGTGGAGCTAGTTGATTATAGCACTAGGTAATGAAGGATGAAGCTGGCGCTATGAACCTACGAGACAGTAGCCATATTTGCCCCCTTGTCAAGTTAATATATCACTTGACCAAAGAAGCGATTTATTTGTTTCCCCAGCTTTTTATATAAAGTGGCACGTCTATAATGTGCTAAATGGGAGACTTTGCCTTTACTCTTTTTCATTGCCATACGGAACGAACCATAGAAAGCAATCCTATATTAGCTATCATCGAGGGCAGTTAGCATTAACACATTCCTCTTAATTTGCGTGTTGTAGTTCAGAAATAATGCAGGTTGTTTTTGTGGGGCAGTATGGACTTACACCTTGCTCAAATAAAGGAAGGCTGTTAATGCTTACATTTCGTGATCATTATTTTCGGCGCTGTAACGTAACAATAAAACCACACTTTTTACAGTCAGGCAACATAAATCCGTAATTTACTGCCGTTTCAAATGAATTGTGAAACCAAATGGCGCAGTCAGGGTAGGCAAACTCAAACTGGATGTTGAATTACGATACAGTAATACATACGTGGTATTTACTGATTTTTCCACTGTCAGGTGTCAGTTGATGGGACGTGAGATTTTAATGTTTTCGTTTTGTCTTGTACTTGACATTGGTCATGATAATGGATTATAGGGATTTGGAACATCCAATAATCGAGCATAAAAGCATAGAGTGAAAGAATTGAAGTATTCAGGAATATTCTTGAACTACCATGAGCGTCAAATGGCCACTTTCGTAACGGAATATTCACGAATACTCTGTTTAACCATGCTACGGATAATCACGTATATTCATGTCAAACCAAAGACTCAATCAATGAATTACAATGAACATTAAATGGCCACTTTTTACATGATAAAATATATATATATATATATATATATATATATATATATATATATATATATATATATATGTATATATAAAATATATATATATATATATATATATATATATATATATATATACATATACAGAGAGAGAGAGAGAGAGAGAGAGAGAGAGAGAGAGAGAGAGAGAGAGAGAATATACAACACATTGTTCATGAAGCATACCACTGAACAACTGAACAACTGTTATTTATTAATTTCGTGCCCTTACCGGACAAAAATTACCACAAACATTCATGGGATTGCAGGTCACTCAGCAACAACCTCTTGAACAGAATGGCCATCTGATTGCAAAATGTTTAAAGTACAATACCATGAGTAAGCTTGACAAGCAAACTTAGATATCAAGCCATGAAAAAAGGACTGCAACATGACTATTTGCAGGTCATCCACACAAATACTACTCAATATATCATTGCACCTTTCAATTTAAACTATAACAATAAAATAAGAACTAGACATGATGACTAATATACTTATTATAACTGACAGAACTAGATTATTTACTCAAGAATAACTTCATTTACACACATGCATTTGAGACCAGACATCATGATATCCTTATAATTCAGCAAATTGATATATAAAAGATGATTGCAACTCTAGAATTGCTTCGTATCCCCATGCAATATATTCTATATAGGTGATGCGCTTCTCCTCATCACAGAGCTTGCTATGTATAGCATGTTTTCAGGTGCATCCTTGTGTTTTCATCATTGGTATTTACCAACTTTTTATTATATATTATAATGCCTAGTATGGATAAATCATGTCTGGACTAAATTACTATAACCCATGGAAGATATCAAGTTAACAGAAACAAGACAGACCAAACTTAGTGAAAACTATATTTTGGATCGTACAGATTTTATGACATTGTGATTTTTTTCATTACTTACACCAAAAGTTGCACACTGTTTGCCAAATTTCTCATCTGACAAAATCTTGAGTAGACTTGTTCTCCTTTCCACCATCATAGAGAGGGGTGAATCCCCCTTATTACCAGCTCTGTCGGTAATGCAATGGACACGTATGTAGTCCTCGTCAAAAAGAGCAAACATAAGCAGCTTATAAGCGGGACTTCGTTATGACCCATGGCTGTAGCATTAAATTAATTCCAAATCTGTCCTTGGTCGAGGAGGGATCACAGGGTCCTAGATAAATGATGTATACTAACTGCATTTTTGTACAGATATTTCTCATGTTACACTGGTCTATTTCACAGCATATATCCACAGCCTTATCCGGTAGTCATATTGTTCAGTGCGTGTTGGTAGTATATATGTTACAATGTCAGAAAGATCACAGGAACTGAGGACAGTATGACACTAGCATGTTATTATTGACAGTATATGTTATCATTTGCAGCTTGTTTTAAGATTTATTATCATAAGAACAAGGACATCATTATACAGAAAAATCTTAATTAGTAGATCCACACTACAATCACAACCGTATCCACCAACACAATCACCACTAACGCCACCACAACAATCACCATCCCCGCCACCACTACAATCACCACCAGCGCCACCACTACAATCACCACCACTGCCACCACTACAATCACCACCAACGCCACCACTACAATCACCACCCCTGCCACCACTACAATGGCCACCACCAACACCACTACAATCACCACCAACGCCACCACTACAATCACCACCAACGCCACCATTACAATCACCACCACTGCCACCACTACAATCACCACCAACGCCACCACTACAATCACCACCACTGCCACCACTACAATCACCACCCCCGCCACCACTATAATCACCACCTCGCCACCACTACAATCACCACCAGCGCCACCACTACAATCACCACCAACGCCACCACTACAATCACCACCAACGCCACCACTACAATCACCGACCCGCCACCACTACAATCACCACCACTGCCACCACTACAATCACCACCAACGCCACCACTACAATCACCACCACTTCAATGGCCACCACCAACGCCACTACAATCACCACCAACGCCACCACTACAATCACCACCAACGCCACCATTACAATCACCACCACTGCCACCACTACAATCACCACCAACGCCACCACTACAATCACCACCACTGCCACCACTACAATCACCACCCCCGCCACCACTACTATCACCACCTCGCCACCACTACAATCACCACCAGCGCCACCACTACAATCACCACCAACGCCACCACTACAATCACCACCAACGCCACCACTACTATCACCACCCCGCCACCACTACAATCACCACCTCGCCACCACTACAATCACCACCAACGCCACCACTACAATCACCACCAACGCCACCACTACAATCACCACCAACGCTACCACTACAATCATCTTAAATCAGAAGCTTGACTCCATTCTGCATGGTGGTTTATTGGTTATACAATGTTACTACGTGAGTAACAGGGTCATCTCCATGGAATATCAAAAGCCGGGCCTAAGGTAAATTGTTAATCACAAAAGAACCCACAGGCAGCATGACTGGCACAACTACTGACATCGAAGGATTAAATTTATTTATGCTTGAATCAACTATGGATAATGTTACCGCGGCATACGTCAGCTGGGAAATCTCTGCTAGGAAAGCTCTTCTGCTTTATCTGCCGCCCATCATCATATATATATATATGTGTGTATTTGTGTGTTTGTGTGTGTGAGTGTGTGTGTGTATATATATTATGTCAGACCGATCAATGTGATTCAAGAGATGAATACATTGCAATTATTGCCAACAGACAACTAAGACATACTGCTCGAGCTGTATCTTGGAATGTATGTCCTTAAATTCAAGATACGCTTTGTCTATCCTTGCCTGTTAGCTAATTATCTGACTGCATACAATCTTATTTAGACATTTATGCGTGATGCAGTTTTGTAGAGCCTGGCCATTCGGCTAATTGCTTCCGTAATAATAAAAAATTACTAAAACGTACTAAAAGCATACACTCATCAAGGTCCTTATAACAAGAATTATGAGCGGAACCGTGAGCAGTCGACAGTAAAATTTTGAATTGATAGTCTAATCAGGTCGAGATTACAGAGCTTGGCGACACAACTTTTCGTAATATAATGTGTGATCTGATTAACACATTTCATCAATGATATTCAAAACGTCGACTTGCATCGGTTTATGGGTTGCTTGGCCAACACAAGTTTTACTTCGCCTTCCGAATTTGTCAAAATATTACTACGACATTTGCAGAAGTTAAGACAAATTGATGGAATTATGCATAAAATAAAAGGTTCATGATGGCATAGGATGTAACCAGGTGACCTACCGATAGAGAAAGAAACGTACTTTGGTCAACAGAAGCATTATTCATGGCCAAAACGCTTGAACGGTACACTTGAACGGTACACTTGAACGGTACACTTGAACGGTACACTTGAACGGTACACTTGAACGGAAAACAAATATGCAATACATGCTTCCGTGTCCCTCCGATTGTTGTCGTCATTTTAGTCGGAGAGGAGGGTAACGTAGTGGTAAATCCCAGCATGCATTCATTTTCATCGACAGGCCACTTTACTCTTCAGTGAACATTAAATACAATACTGTATGGAGCCGGTAATGTAAACATCAGAAACTCTCCATATATTGATCAAATATTGCTTAAAATATATTATACCGGTCGAACATTTGTGGTGCGATATATAATGTTTATCTGTGAATTTGTAAAATTATGTCAACGTTATTCAAAGAAATCCAAAACAAATTGCTGGAATAATGTATACAATAAAATTAACTTTGTGATGGGCGTCGATGTAATCAGGTGACCAACCGATAAGGACAGTCACTTGTCAGAGAGAGGATCTCCTGGCCAGTTACTATGCGTAATCCTAAATACTTTTAGAAAGTATATAGGTCTTTATCTATTCCGCTACTATTGATAAATGTGGTCACAGGGTGAGAAAATGTTACATACTCTCACAAGTTCAATATGAAAATAACTTGAAATCTGTTTGTCGCAGTGTTTTCCCCGAAACGATGCCTACACAGATCCTATTTGACATTTAGTCGCTGTATATCACAAATGGCCTTTTGTCGGTTGTGAATTATTTAGCTGAAAGCAGTGCTTAATTTCGCGTCTTCAATGTACAAGTGGTTGTTTTGTGTGGAATGAACAAATATATAAGTGCTACAAATAATGCGTTGAAATATGCGCTTTTCATGAGCTCCAACAGGCTGCCTAGGTTGCCAGTTAATGCATGCACCAATATATGTGCACCGTTGGTTACAAAATCGCCCCACAAAATCGGATATATAAGTATATTCTTTATCTGATAACCATTGACAGTTGTTGTGGGGGGGGTGTTTAGGGTTAGGGTTATTACAATAAATGCTGCTATGGGTTGTTTGGATGCATTGTGATAGGAAATTGATTAATATATCTGATGCATTCATTGCTTTACATCATCAAAATTCATACTTATTACATATCCTTATGAATGCACAGTCGCTGAATGCTATGGCGTGTACCGGTGTGACATAGAACGCAATACGTAAGGAGGTAATATTTGATAAGAGCATTACACGAAAGTTC
>CM067357.1:59197965-59211263 GCA_034190875.2 Urechis unicinctus | reverse complement strand
ATCTTATCTTTTACTCTCAGCTCTTTATATCACTCTCTATCGAGGCATTACCACCACCCCTATCTCTCTAAACCCCCATTTTTTATCTCATCCGCATAATACCTTCTCCACTCATCTGTCTTTTCAACTCTTCTCTATATATCTAGTCTTTCACTCGCTATCCTCTATCTCTCTTCTTCTCTCTTGTCTCTCTCTTTCTCCCTCTCTTATCTCTCTTCCTCTATCTCCGCTCTCTCTCTCTCTCCCTTGTCCTCTCTCTTCTCTTCTCTCTCTCTCTCTCCCTCTACCTCTCTATCCTCTCTCTCTCTCTCTCTCTCCTCTCTCTATCTCTCTCCTCTCCCTCCCCCTCTCCCTCTCTCTCTCTCTCTCTCTCTCTCTCCCTCTCTCCCTCTCTCTCTCTCTCCTCCCTCTCTACTCTCTCTCCTTCTCTTGCTCTCTCTCTCTTCCTCTCTCTCTCTCCCTCTCTCTCTCTCTCTTCTCTCTCTCTCTCTCTCTCCTCCTCTCGCTCTCTCTTTCTGCCTCTCTCTTTCTGCCCTCCTCTCTCCTCTCTCTCTCTGTCTTTCTCTCTCTCTCTCTCCCCTCTCTCTCTGCTCTCTCCCTGTCCCTCCCTCTCTCTGTTCCCTCTTTCTCTCTCTCCCTCTTCCCTCTCCCTCTCTCTCTCTCTCTTGTTTTGTGTCTCTACTCTCTCCTCTTTCTCTCCCTCCCTCTCTCTCTCCTCTCTCTCCTCCCCGCCTCTCTCTCTCCTCTCTGCTCTCTCCTCCTCTCTCTGTCTCTCCCCTCCTCTCTCTCTTTTCTTCTCTCTCTCCCTCTCTCTCTCTCTCTCTCTCTCCCTCTCTCTCCTTCTCGCTTCTCTCTCTTTGTCCTTTCCCTCTGTCTCTCTCTCCTCTTTTCTCTCTCTCTATCTCTCTCTCTCTCTCTCTGCCCTCTCTCTCCTCTCTCCTCTCTCTCTCCTCCTTCCCTAAACTCCCCCCTCTCTCTCTCTCTCCTAGATCCCTATCTCCCTCTACTCTCCCGCCCTCTCCCTTCTCTCTCTCCTCTGCATCTCTGTATATAAATATGTCTCTCCCCTCTCCCTCTCTTCTCTCTCTATCTTGTCCCGTCTCTCTCTCTTTGTCTAATATCCCTCTCTCTCCCTCTCTCTCTCTCTCTCTTTCTCTTTCCTCTCTCCCTCTCTGCCTTTCTATCTCTCTCTCCTCTCTGTCTTTCCCTCTCTCTCTCTCCCTCTCCCTCTCTCTGCTCTATTTCTCTCTCTCTCCCTCCCTTACCCCTCTCCTATGTTCTCTACCTATGTCTATCTCAATCTTTCTCTCTCACTCCCTCTCCTCTATCTCTCTATCTCTCTTATCTCTCTCTCTTTATTTACAATTATACATCTGCTCTATATATAAATCGTCTATTTATGTGATATCTCCCCCTCCTATATATAAATATATTTCTCTATATCTCTCTTTCATTTCTCTCTCTCTATACCTTGCCCTCATGTCTCTCCCTCTCTTTCTATCCTCCTATCTCTCTGCTCTCTCCCTTCCTCTCTCTCCCTCTCTGTCCTCTCTCTCTCTCTCTTCCCCCCTCCCTCTCTCTGCCTTTCCCTTTCTTTTCTCTTCTCTCCTCCCTTCCTCATCCTCTTTCTCCCTCTCTTTCCTCTACCTCTTCCGCTCTCTCTATCTGTCTCTATCTATCTAGAAATCTCTATCCAAATACCCTGAATTTATTTTTCTATATATCCTATCTATATAAACCATATATACATATATATAGATTACAGATATAATTCTGTCTTTATTGATATCTCCCTAAATATATGTCTATATAAATATCCCTATATACAAATCTTCATTTCTATATATATCCCTTTATACATACATCTCTTCTCCCTGTCTGTATTTACCCAACAACATATATATATATCCTACATCCATAAATTCTTATCCCTCTGTATGTAAATAAAATACTATAATTTCTATATATACATACATATATATATATTATATATCTATACCTCCAAAATCTATATATATTTATATCTATACCTTAATATTTTATATATATATCAATACCTCTATATAATCTATACTTCCTCGTATATATCTAACTATATATATATAATATTTATATATTATACATATCTCTCTATAATGTTACAGCTATATATCTATTTACATAAACCCATGCTTATATATGTCATCTCTATATCTATTTGTACTATAAACACACAAATACATATATATATTTATTTAAATATATTCACAAATATATATTATATATATCACCATTGATATCTCTCTACCTCTTCTTTCTCTTCCGGTCTCTCTCTCCAAACTCCCTCTCTCCCTCTCTGTCTATTTCTCTAGCTCCCTCTATCTAATCTCTCTCTGTCCTTTCCCTCCTCTCTCCTATATCTCTATTCCTACTTCTCTCTCTCTATTCTTCTCTCTTTCTCTCTCTTATTCATCTCTCTGTATATCCTCTCCAATCCTACATCCCCCCCTCTCCCATCTCTCTACTGTCTTTCTCTCTTTCTGTCTCTTCTAATCCCCATATTCCCCTCTCTCTGTACTAGGGTACGATCCTCGACCTCTCATCTTTCTGCATCTCTCTCTCTTTACTCTGTATCTATACACTCTGTATCAATATATATCCTATTCGTATGGTACTCTATGTCTCCCATCTCTCTATTTTTATATCTCCACGACACGCTATAGATTTTTTTATGTCCATAATCTATCTTTACTAAATATAATATTATATGACAAGATGTATTTCATTATATATATATTTTATTAGCTATAATATATAATGGATACATATATATATAAACTGTAAATACAGATATATATAGGTTTATTTTATTTATATATCGTCCAATTCTATAATAAAGACATATATATATTTATATATATATATATATATCCTAATTAATTTTCTCAGACATATATATATATATTTATACACACACAAACATACTATTCTACATGGCATATATTCAGATATACGGTTATATGTAAATATAGTTTTTTATTATGCATGTTTGTATTATATATATATATATATACTTATATTACTTTGTATATATATATTTATATATTATATATAAATCTATAGTATATAATAGTGATTACCCGATATATCAAGTCTATACCTCCTATATTATTTAAATATTTATATGTAATTGTATTGATACCTCCTACCATATGCATATAGAAATTTGTATAGATATATGTCTTTAACTGTTATATATTAATATATCTATATATATATTTTAAATATACATACTAATATATATATCTAAATCGATGTCTACTAAACTTATCATATGATAATATTTATAAATATACATATATATATACAAATATATATACTTACACGTCTACACCCTGCATATATTATATTCTCTCTATGTATATACATATTATATATGTTTATTTATATATAATACTATACTATATAAATCTTATTTATATTTATTTGTTATATTTAGATATATTAGTTTAATGTCATGATTCTATCACATAACTATATTCACATATCTATCAATACATCTCATATAGATATATTCATATATATATTTCTTTATATATATATAATGTATTGACAATGTAATATATATAAATAAATAAATTATATATATGTAGTTATATATATAAGTAAACATACAATATACTTATATATAAATTTATAATATAGGACAGAATATATAAATATCTAGATCAATATTCAATGCATATATTGATGTATATTTATTGAGTATATATATATGTGTACGTATAGATAAAAAATTATATTTATCTATATATTTAGATGTAGATAGAGATATATTAATAATAAGATCATTCATATATATATTTAGATATAAATATTTTTAGTATTTATATACATATAAAATAGATATGAAAATATGAATATATATGTATTCATAACTATGTATATAGATATAAAATAATTTATCTATATATACTTATATATATTACAATAGATATATATTGAATAATATCTTTACTTATATCCCATGCATGTATCTATAATATCTATAGTATATTTAATATATACACAAATAGATAATATTTAAATACTATTTCTATATATAGATTATGATATGTTTACTATATTCCTTGACATGTATATCAATATATGTTATAAAATATATATATATATATACCATTAATATTATACTATATGTAATTATATATATAAATATATTAAACAACACATCATATATATGCATTTAAATTTTATTTATATATATTAGGATACATTTCAAGATATATATTTTGATCATTATATATATCTATATATATCCATATATTAATATAAAAATATATTATATATATACATACTTAAATAATAGAATTTTATACATATTATACTATAATATAAACATATATACATGATAATAATATTCATTGTATATATAAATATTGATTGATATAATAATATAAATATATAATGTATAATAATAAATATAATATATACATAATATTCATGAAAAATATATAGTACAAATGTATTACATACATATATATAACATGTCTGTATTTAAACACAAACCTATATATATATTACATACATAATTATATTATACTAGGTATGTAAATATAAATACATATATAATATTGTTTGTAGATATATTAAAATTTAACATACATATTATATATATAATATATATAAATAAAAAATATATCATATATGCCATATATTATAAGAATATAATCTTTAATATAAGTCATATTTCTACCTAGATATAAATAATATATTTATATATTATATAAATATTATATATAAATGTATAAATATATACATATTATATAAATATGTCAGATATATATATAATATTTACAATAAACTATGCTTATACTATGCTAGGACAGATTATCTATATTTTGTATATAATACACAATTAAATACTTATTATTTTCTAATCATTATAAATATATTCACAATATATCTATATCTCAATACATTGATATATAAATACTATATAATATATTAGTATATATAGAAACAATACCTATATACATAATATATATTATATATATACATTATATATAATATATGTATTAAATACCTATACTCATATATAATATTCATACTATATACGCAGTGTAATTTCATATAAGTATAGTTTAAATCTCTATCAATATAAATATCTATGTCATACATATAACATACTAATCAATATAACTCTCAATATATGGTATATAAATATTGTATATATTTAATAGTTATATATAATACATATATATAACTCGTACAGTATTAATCCATACTAATAATCCAGTACACACTGCATATATATATATTTATTGAGATATTGTAGACAAAACGTACGAAGAGATAATCTATATTCGTAGAGATATATATGATTCAGGGAAAGATATAGAAAGGTGTAAATATACAGCATATAGATTTTTAGGAAAAATAATAGGATATTTTAAAGGAAAAAGATATAGCGAGATACAGATGTAGGGGAAGGAAGAGATAGAGGATATATATATATCTCTATGGAGGAGGGAAAGGGAGGGAGAGGGAGACATAGGCCTATGTTAAGTTTAATTTAGATTCTTAAATATAGAAAGAGGCAGGAGAGAGAAGTATTAGAGAGTATATAGAAATAGAGATATAAAAGATAAAGGAGGTCGAGAGACAGAGAGATTAAAACAGAGAGACAGATTGACACACACACCTAGATCTATAAGGAGGGCATGGAGGGAGAAGCAACCTAATAGAGAGGGAGAGGACACTAGTAAAGAGATACTATATGCATGCTGTGATTTAAGATAGTATATCTATCTTCTATATTTTTATATAGTGGAGGGAAAAAAAAACATATAAGAGATACAGGAGACTATATAGAAAGACTATGATTAACAGATATATATCAAGAGAATATGGATATTGTATTAGGGGATTTCTGACAGACCATAGAGAGGAGAGGAGCGAGACAATTCTGCTAAAGAATTTGTAGGGGAGAGAGAGACAGGAATTATATACGGATATTTATGATATTCTTAAATACTACATATCTATAGATATATCTAAATATATGTAAATACAACTTATATAGATTAATATTTCTGATAATACAGTATATATATCAATCCTATATAAGTTTTAAAGAAAGTATGCATATATATTATAATACAACTCTATGTATATACTATCGTATTCTGTATATATATATATATATACATATAATACATATATTTGTATATTATTTGATAGCATTATATATATCACTAGAGAGCGGAGATATAATAACCATAATAAGCCAGATATATAAAGGCAGTGAGAAGAGATTAAAAAAAAAACCAAATTCTTCTCCCAAAAAAATGATATTTATTTATTCTTTAAAAAATATACATATATCATAATTATAACCATGAAAACCTGTCGAGATGTTATAGTAATTATTTTTGGGAAAAAAAGGAGGAGAGATGACTTTATATATGATACTTATCTTGTACATAGAGAGTATAACCTATATCTCTATAAATAGTATTCCAGTGGGGAGAGAAAGACAATCCTATTAAAAGAGAGCGGGAGGTGAATCTATTTGAGATTGAGTACTGTACCCAAACCGGAGGGAGAGGTGGTATGACATATATGGTTAATAAGAGATGTATATTAGTGATGGTCCATAGCGCTAAATACAACTAGAGTATTTTTTATCTATCAACCTCTTTTTATCATTAGAGAGAGTGACACTGTTGACAAATAAATATAAATTGAATATATAGAAACATATATTTCATTGTACTGGTTTATATGATATATTCAATTATATATGTATAGAAATCCTCTAACACAGATGATATATATTATTTAAAATGTATATATTAGTGTTTATATGTATAGCTAAGTAAATAATAAATAAAACATATAAATATAAAAAAGAGATGTATCTAAACTAATTTAAAACGATAAATGGTACAGGACATTTGCGGAGATAAATAGTGATAAACAACAAAAATTAATAACTGACATGCATAATATACGTACTGCATGGAATATATATATAATGTCCGGGTTCATATATATAGGCCTATTGCATTTTTTTATAATATATCGAACCTATGTATGTTACTTATATTTTTATCATCGGTATAGATTTATCGATAAATTATAATATGTTTATAGATTAAATGGACCACCCTATATATATTTCAGGTTTTATATGAGGTATTATATACATTCATTATTGCCATGATATACATTATTTGATGTGGAGTGTTCATCAAAGGTGATAATGTGTATGGAAACGTTATACAATAAATAACTTAAATTTATAAAAAACTATTTAATATATATATTTTAAAAAACATATTTTCCATATAAATAATTAAATATATGTACAGCAGCTCGCACATATATACTAATGTTTTATATATATACATATTTATATACAAATGGGAGGAATATTTAAATACAATATACGTTATGATAAACCAAGCATCCCCTACTCTTTACTTTCCATATATTAGATATCCTTGAGTATTTACACCCCCATATAGGAAAGAATATATCTCTAATTAATAGAAATATGTAATGATATTTCTTATGGCAATATTGTATTTAGGGATATATACATAAATAATGTACATGTATATAAACACATTATAGATATATTCATATATTGAGCATATATATATATATATTTCTTTCTATGTAAATATATATCATAACTCCTTCTATATAGGTATTATATATCTATAAGTCATCCAGGAATACTTATGATAATATTATATGTTATGTATACTATTGATAGGAATTAATACAAATAGAGAGTTATAGAGAGGAGGGGGAGAGAAGAGGGAGGGATAGGAGATGAGAGGGAAATATGTATAAAAAGAGGAAGAGGGAGGTATTCATGATTTAGGTAGATAATAGAAATATATTCAAGGAGAGATATATGTATAATAAATACATATATATATATATTTATTGAGATATATATAGTTATATGTATATATTAATATGTATATATATATATAGTTATATGTATATATGTATAAATATATATATTTATATATATACAAGCATAAAGATATATATGTATAAATATATATTTATAAATATATATATATATGAAAATATGTATTTCATATATATAGGATATATGTATACATATATATATATATAAATGTAAAGAGACATATATATAGGATTAGGGATTTATATAGAGAGAAGTATATTATTAAATATAGATCTATTTATAATAGATATATAGATATCATATATTATATCGAAATTTAAACAGAGAGATAGATAGTGAGACACACATAAACAGAGGATATGTACAGACATAGGCATATGCAGTTGGGATGAGGATGGAAATCTCGGGAAGAGAGGCAGATAGGGAGAGAGAGAGAGAGACGGAGAGAGAGGAAAGAGAGAGGGAGAGAGAGAGAGAGAGAGAAAGACAGAGAGAGAGAGAGAGAGAGGAGAAGAGAGAGAAAGGGAGGGAGAGAGAGAGGGAGGGAGAGAGAGAGAGAGGGAGAGAGGAAGAGACAAAGAGACGGGGAGGAAGGGGGAGAAAGAGAGGAGGGAAAGGGAGAGAGGAAGAGAGAAAGAGAGAGGGGAAAGGGAGAGAGCGAGGGAGAGAGCGAAGGAGAGAGAGAGGGAAAGGGAGAGGTAGAAAGAGGGAGAGAGACAGAGAGAGAGAGAGACAAAGAGAGAGAGAGACGGAGACACAGGCATAGAGGGATAGCGCTAGATGGAGACAGAGAGAGAGAGAGGGAGGGAGAGAGAGAGAAGAGAGAGAGAAAGGCAGGGAGAGAGAGGCAGGGAGGAGAGGGAGAGAGAGAGAGAGGGAGAGGGAGAGAGACAGAAAGAGAGAGAGAAGAGAGAGAAAGAGAGAGAGAGAGATAGGGGATTATAGAGAGAGAGGTCGATAGAGAGAGGGATTTATTTATAGATGGGAAAGATATATAAAGAAATAAGGAGATATAAGGATTAGAGTTATAGATATGTACATACATATATACATATATATAAATATATATATGTATATATATATATTATATATATATAAATATATAAATGCATATTTATATATATTTATTGATATATATAGATTTATATGTATATATAAAAATATATTTATGTATATATTTACATGTATACACATATATATATATATACAAAGATATAGATATATTTGTATAAATATATATTGATAAATATATATATGTAAATATGTATATATATTTCTATATATGTATTTATATATTTACATATATATATAAATGTAAATACAGATATATATGTCTATATTCATATATAAATATATTAAATGTATAAATATATAGGTATATATATTTATATATTAATATGTATAAATTTATACATACATTCATACAAATATGTATGCACAAACATATTTATATACATACATATATACATACATATATAGGGATATATATATATGTATAGAAATATAAATGCATAGATTTTTATATTTATCATATAGAGAGATATAGAGGGGGATATATAGAGAGAGAGATTAATGTATAAATATATATATATATATACATATATACGTATATATATATATAAATGGAAATACAAATATTTGGTGTTTATATTTGTATATATATATATATTAAGTATATAAATATATATATATATATTTTTATATATATAGATATATAGTATAAATTTATACATACATACATATATGTATATATACACAAAACATATACATACATTATATACATATATATATATGTATATAAATATTAATACATATATTTTTATATTTGATATATATGTATATTTATCTAGAGATATATGTAGATAGTTATTTATATTGATAAATAGCGATATATTATAGATGACGAGAGATAGATATAGTATATAGAGATATATATATCTATATACACATATGTTAGATATATACATATATACATACATATATAAATATATATATATATATAAAAAATACATATATCTACATATATATATATGTTAATATGTATGTATATTATATATATATATCTATATACATGCATATATATATATATATATATATATATATATTATGTATACAGAATATATATATATAGATATGTGTATATTCTAGATATATTTATATAGTTATATATATATATATAGGGGTATAGATATATAAATATATTTGTATATATAAATATACAAATATATATGAATATATTTATTTGATAGAAGAGATATATATATATAGATATATAGATTTATATATATATTTGTATGTTCGCATATATTTATATTACAAATATATCCAAACATAGAAACATATATATATATATATAGATATATATATATATATATAGATATATATATATATAATATATATATATATATATATATATATATATATATATATATATATATATAACTGCATTATGTATGAATCCATGTTTGTAAACTATAGGCATAGATAGTAATTGTTATGATTGACGGCTTAGGCCAGGCTCCCTCCGGTGGAGTTGAACCATGTGTCATAATTTAGCGGCCTAAAGTCATAACGGTTTAAAGTGATAATGTTGACCTCCTCCAGGTCACGTGACGGGTGTTCTTTGATGTTTCCGAACCCTTTGAAGTTTAGAAATAGTTGTTGGGGGTCAGTCTAATTTATGCATGTATGTTAATGTTCTGGGGCCAAATGGAAGGCCATTTCAGTTTTAGTCACATTATATGTAATCTCCTGTGTAATGTTAATCGTATGTTTATATGTGAATGTCTTGGCCTAATGTTATGACACATGGTTCTACTCCACAGGGGGAGCCTGGCCTAAGCCGTCAATCATAACAGTAATTTGGGCCAGTGTCCTACCACGAACGAAGTTTCTGGTCTATAGTCTTTGTTTTTGACCACATAGTAACGCTCGTATTGCAGGATTGCGGCATCAAAAGCGCAATTTTCGCACGTTCGGGAAAGGTTGGCAACCGTGAGATTAGGCCAGTAGCGCATAATATATTAAAACAAACAGAGTACATTTTGGACATAACATCAATTCCGATGAGATTGTGAGCCTGATATTCTTAAAAGCTATACTACTTTGAGTTGTTGGTGGTTAGATTGGATTGATGACGAATGCTAACAACGATGGCGGGACATGCGACGATTATGATAATAATTATTGATGATGTTGATGGCTTTGAAGGTGTAACTTTTGCTGTTGCTTCTGCATATGCACATTGCATTCAAAAGCCTGGTACTAACACATCTATCACTGCGCAGTTGACTAACGGGTGGCATCAGATTTAATCTAGTTCATCCTATAGGATTAAAATGACGGCACTCTTATTCAAGAGCACACACGTCGCTGAATATGACAAGTTTCCCTATGCCATTTAGAGCATCTATGGGCTAGAAATCGTGATTTTACATTCAGTGCATTAGACGTAGAACATGCGCCATAGAAGCTGGGCAAATAAGTCTGTGACGAATTACTATGGTGTCCGTGTGCATATTACACCAAAGGTTGGCCCCATTGTACCTATTTCGATGACAGGTTTGATTGTCATGGCTAAGTGGGCAATTGAGCATTGAATACGTTACTCAGAAAGAGCATAAATTAATCGGACCGTTTGATATTCAGTGAATATCTTACGTGCAAGACCCTGTGTGAGCTGATAGATGCAGATTATATGCAATGAATTTCGTAATACCGTGAAATATCTATCATAACAGGTGCACTTAAGCGGCTGTGTACCAAGCTGATCTAACCCAACAAGTCCCTGCTGCTGATAATATCCTGGTACATACTTTTTTGGCATATAAGCATCGTTGGCTACATTTTGCAATATATGTCTCACAGTGTCATTTGTCATGCGTTCCATACAGAACACAATGAAAATTAAAAGTAACCCATTCTTGAGATTTTATTTTCACATAAATGATACTCGTTGGTATAATACATTTATTAATGATTCAGCCAACACATTTATGGACGCTTGACGGGTAGTAGGGTGTGCTTTGCGTGCTCCTGATGCACGGATAGCAAACCAATTATAGCATTGCAATATATTCACCAGTTCCAGACTTATATGACCATCAAATTAATAACCAATTTATTCAGAGGCAATAATAGTATTGTAAAGATGTCCTTTGTCTGCAGGGAACTAGGAAGCTGTAGTAACCATGAACCGATCGGCTAAGACAGATACTACGGGTATTAGTATATGATATTGAGCTCGGTAGAGCAGACAATTATTCCAACACTTGAATACAACACAAACCTTACATGAGTTCTTGTCCTGCCCTCATGAAATATATCAAGCACTTAATGATTTCAAGGGACTGAAATATTTTGCAATGTACCCAGAGGTCTGTGAAATGTTATTTGGTGTCAACTAGTGCACATATAGAGCAGTTTGCAGTGGATACATCTAAGGCAAATTAACTTCGATTCGCTGGTTAACGAGGTACGTTTTTAACGGATGCTAATACATGATAAGGTCACGGGACGTAACTCTTTGAACCTCTACTCTGAGGGATTCAGTTACAGGGGAGAATGCACTCGAGACTTTGTACCGTGAGGTCGACAGCAACTTATAGCTTTTTCAAAGCATGTATCGGAACAGAATGCCTGGCATGGATCTTATGTGCCTACCGGTTATTCATATGACACATCGTCTGCGTTAACAACATGCAGCCTCGAAATATTAACAGAACGAAAACGCATTAACAATAATATAGTGTGGGGCTATATATTTTTACTAGTTATAGATGATATCACGTCATTTTTCTCCAATTAAGTGCCTGAATATTTATGTGTTGAATGATAATGTAAGTTATCTATGGCGTTATATAATAATTACCGGCAAACGCTAGGTTTAATGGCGGATCACTACTTGCTTACCATGCCTACTGCTTAGCTGGGCATATTGATGTACGTTTTGGGAGGGTTAATTGCTGATTAAAAATGCCATGAACATATCAACTGTTGTTTTCTAATGCAGTTACGGTGGCGTCTGTAACGCCGTATTGCTATATTTGTTTTTGATAGGACACGGCAAACTTACATGATTTGGTGGTCGTGCGGGGCGTTAATTAACTAAAAAAGCTCTGGGGATTGTTTCAATGTCACAACTCTCTATCTTAATCCAGACGACTCTAGCATCACATTGACAACTTTCATTACTGATAATCTTTTTCTTAAGTGAATATTGTTTTGCATGTAACTTGTTTGGTTGCCAAGAAGACCCATAGCTCGTATGCTCATCACGTATCCGTTTTCTCTAGGCACTGTATCTACATTAAGTACGCATGGGCGTTTGCACTTGCTAGCCCGTGCTAACCTGAATAAGCGGGCTCAC